>JAHBMJ010003805.1:38871-46371 GCA_018398765.1 Chromera velia | reverse complement strand
CATCGGGTTTGAAATTTCGATTTACAAAATATTCATTTAATATTGAAGTTTCGATCTTTTTACTTTCATATAAAACCAAGCAGCAATTTTGTACATGTCCTCGATCGCACACTAGATCGCACATCTCTTCCCGTCGACCCCTTTACCTCCGTTTCTAAACAATTTCTCATGCATTGAATCTTGGTATGGATCGATAAACCGATTGATAAACAGCTGCACATCTTTCCTTTTTTTTTTTGGCTCCCTCATCCTCCTCTTTTATAGAAGGAGACAACGAGTGGCATGCAGTCTTTGCCGCAGCCTGCCTCGTTGAATTCTTCTCTCTGGTTCAACTCTTTCTTTTCTTTTTTGCACAGAAACGGTGAACGAGTAACCCTGAATGAATTCGAAGTTCCAAGTCTCAATTCAATAGCTAGTGGCTGGATGGAGCGGTGAATGAATTCTTCGACATCATCGGTGTCGTCAAGAAATCTGATCGAAAGGAGACGGTCGGGCGATTGGTCGATAGGACTGCAGTGCCTTCAACATGCACCGAGCAGAGCAATCGACCAGGTCCGTTCCCAGAATGTTATGGTTCCACTCAAAAATCATTGGTTGATGCTGCACTTCTCTCTTGCTTTTTTTTTTTTCTTTCTTTCTTTCGTTTTTTTTAACGCCGACTGGAGGTCGTTCACTCCTGCAGACAAACTCAGCCTCTTCTCACTGTGTTCACTGCAAAAGCTAGAGAGATGGGAAGAAAACCAGAATGCAGCAAGAACGTCCTGGCAAGTCTGTGGAACGAAACCTTTTCTTTTCCCGAACAGTCTATGCACAGGCAGTAACTGAATATTTGTCTGCCGGCCTTACTAGTCTTCATGCTTTCTGGCACCTTCTCTGGTTCCAGACAGTCACTGACAGTCTCCTTTTCTGATTGTCATTTGCAAGAAAAAAACACTGCATGCAATAGAGAACAGAACAAAAAGCAGCGAAATCTCTGCCGAGTGATCGACTGACGAGCCAATGTCAGATCTCTAAATCAACCGGTCTGTCTATGTCTGTCTGTCTGTCCGTCCATCAGTCCGTCCGTCTGCATATCTTTCTGTCTGTTTGTCTGTCTGTCTGTCTGTCTGGCGATCTGTCTCTCTGTCTGCGACATTTCTTGGAGGATTTCCCTCCTTTGTTCTCTCCCCTTGCTTTTCGACCCCGCTTCCCTTTTCCCTTGCACCCCGTTTGCCTCCTGTTAATTGTTCGTGGCACCTCTTCAGCAGAGGCACTCACTCACTCAGTCAATCACTCACTTCCAAACATGCCATACCGTTGAGGAGATCACACCGTACTTCAATCAGACTTGCACGCAAGGGAAGAAGGAGAGAGAGGGGGGGCAGACGGAACCTTAGGCTCGGAAACGAAGGCACAGTCAAAGACCTTTTCAATTTATTCATACAGATGCAGAGAATACATATGAAGCGAACGACATGCACAGATTGATGCAAATATGAATTCTAAGGGACGAGGAGAACCAATCAAATTCACTCTCCTCCTCTCCCTTTTGCAAGCTCTTGCTTTCTTTGGAGTTCGGTTTGCAGATACAAGAGGAGAGAGGCAAGTGTCGAATTGAGTGAGACGAAACGAAGAAGGGTGACAATGAATTTGCGGAACGACTTAAAACTCACTCTGCGAAGCAAGGAGGGTAGTCCCTCTCTTGGCCTGAATACTTAGAAAGCGAAAGGACGGTTACGAAATGCAACGAGGGTCACTTTCAGAGTGGGGTGTTTCTCTTCTCTTCCATTTCTGATTTGTTGCACCCTTTCTGCCTGTACATGGGCAAAATAGGAGAGAAGAGACAAGAAGTGAAAAGACGAGGACAAAAGAAGGGAAGAAAAAACAGAGATAAAAGGAGGAGGACGAAAAGTCGCCTTCCTACTTCAGCTTCAGCAACGGACTGACTGACTGACTTACTCTGTCACAGTGGCTGAGCTGTCTCTCTTTTCTTTCACGGCCAGACGTACATGCAAATTAGATCGATCAAGCCTTTCCGTTCAGATCGGATCGAGAAGTCTTTGCTGATGAGGATTTGAGGATCAGCATTTCTTGGTGTGAATGTACAAACGATTTGTTTTCGCCCGAAGCGATACGGGGTCGCTGCTCGCGTTTCTCTAAATTTCCCCCCTGCCCCAGTACCTCATTGTGTGTGACTCCTTCTCTTGTGCTTGCAACGATTTGTTTTTCCCTCGTTTCCCCTTTCCTTTTTTCTGAATTAATGCGTCGTCTCGGTCTCCCTTTGCCCTTGGCTTTTTTTTTCCTTTCCTTTTCCTCTTTTCGCCCTTAACGTCATTGACCGCCCCCTCTCTTCTGTTTTCTTTTCATCAGTCTAGACATCGACAGACGACGGAACTGACTGAGGAGCAAGTCCGTGACTGAATGAGGGACGGAGCGGACCGTGCACAGAAAAAGGTTAGAAAAGGACAGAAGATGAAAGCCTCAGCTGAGAAGCTTCCTTCACTTAAAAGATCAGGAAGTAAAGACAGACGCGTGGATGGCAAGAAAGCAGGAGAACGAAAGAAAGTTCAGGAAACGAAGGGAAAGAAAGGCGGGAATGGCCCACCAGTTCAAATAACACCTGCTGCATGTATCCTTTTTTTCCTTGGCTACTCAAACTGAAAATATTCTTTTGCAAAAAGAATGGGGTGTTGCTTATATGGTCAGGTACAGAGGTAAAAAGACAGATCGAAGTGAGGTTGGAGAAGGAAGAGAAGACGGAAGAAAGGCTGAAGCGAAGGGGGGAGAAGGAGAAGAATTGATGACGTACAGAATCGTATACGTTCGTTCGATCTTGTCTGAATGGCAGACCGCCATTTCATTTCAGACTCACTCCCTCTCTTCTTTTCTTTTTCCTGATCTCTCCCCCCTCCCGCCTTTACCACTTTCTCTTCTGAGGCACAGACACGCGACCGGCTGCCAGGTCCCTGTAGGAAAAGGTGCGCGAAGAGCCTCGGAGACCTGCCCGGATGTCTGAACGAGATATGGGGACTGAAAGAGGGGGGGCTGAGCCCTCCCCCCAGAAACGTTGTGGCTTGCCTCCCGCTTCATAATCCCGGACCTGGGTTCCCGACTCCCCCATGACACTGAGACCATGTACGTCAATTCTCTGCGTTTCCTCCTGTCGCTGTCTCCGTCTCCTGCTTCGCTCCGGAGGAGCCTGGAGAAAGCGTGCTGCAGAGGCAGCTGCTTGAGGGGCCGACAAAGAGAGAGAGAGTGTGTCGGGTGTCAGAGACTGAGAAAGCTGTGGACTTCCTTCTGCTGCTCTTTTTCTCTCCCCCCTCTTGGAAGATGTTCGAGTGGCGGAACCTGCGTCTGGGTATCCTCCCATGATCTCGTCTCCTTCAGTCAGTCTGTCTGTTGGGGGAGCACCGCGGACATTGTGTTGGGTTTTGCGAGTACGAGAAGGGATTGGAAGAATAGGGGGGTTACCGGATGGGTCTCTGCTTGCATCCGGAAGATTCTGACCAGGATCCCCCCCTTTCTCCCTTTCCCTCCCTGCTGACGAAAATTTAGCGATCCGCCCCCGTTTTCCCTTTTCTGTGGAAGTCTTAGAGGAGGAAGAGGCTGGAAAGCTCTGAAGCCCTTTCGGGGCTTCGGTCTTGAGCGTCTTTCTGTGGGTCTTGGTGCTATTCTGCTGTGGTCTGGTTTTGTAGTTTTTTCCTTCCCTTCCTCTCTGATCTCTCATGTGGGTTATCGATGACAAAGAAGAGGACGAAGGGGGAGGGAAAGAAGAAGAGACGGAAGAAGAAGAAGACGATTTGTGGACCCTCTGAGGAGACGGGGAAGAACTCGAGAAGCGGAGAGACGAGGACGACGACGAAGATGATGACACCGGAACGAGGAGAGGACGGGATTCTTTTTGTTTGCCTCTTTCTTCTTTCAGAAATCCTGTCTGGGGTGGTGCAGGGGGGGGGGGAGGTGGATTCCGGGCTTTTTGTAGAATCTTCGCGGCGGAGGGTTTTTGTTGGCCTCTAAAAGGCAAAGATGTTCTTCTCCAAAAACTCAGAGCTGGGGGGAGATGCTGGTCATGGCCGTGTATGTGGAAAGGATCGGATGGGGAGCTTCGCGAAGAGGAGGAAATTGAAAGCGACTCCAGACAGACTTGCAAGGCGGTGGTGGCACTCTCCGATAGAAGAGCTGCCAGAAAGTCTGGGCTCGGCATACTCTGTGTCGCATCGGCTGTTCCGGTTTGGGGGGGGGATGGTCTTGAAATGGAGACGGGGGCGTCCTTTTCGATGGACGAGACGGCTGGGGGGTTTTCAATTTCAGCGTCCATTCCCTCATCCTCATCTACCTGCAGGCCTCTATCCCCCCCCAGAAGTGTCTCAGCACTTTCTCCAGCTGAATCTGTTCTTTCCTTTCCTTTTCCTACTGAGGCTGCTGAAGCTGTTGAGGAGTCTAGACCGGCAGCTGTAGTGAGACTTGAGGAAGAAGAAGAAGAAGAAGAGGAATGACAATCAAAAGAGAACATGGAACTCTTGGAAGTCGAGTCCTTCTCTCCTCCTGCCATGATCACCTGAGACTCATCATTTCTACCCACACGTTTTGGGGGGTTGAATTTTCCACCTCCACAGTCTCCTGAGAAGAGAAGAGAGGGGACCGGATCGCCATGCACATCTCCGTCCATCTCTGTCTCTGTGCCCAGTCCCACCCCCTTTTTCTCTTTCTGTGTGGAACTTTTCGAGACATCCCGCTGGCCCGGGCCTTGCGTGCAGGGATAAGACGAAGACGAGGAGTGAAAGGAAAAGGAAGAAGAGGTATGACCAGGAGAAGAGAAAGAGAGGACAAGACCTTCGTCTTCATCCCCGGCTTTTCTCGCTTCCTCTGGAAACATTTCAGTGTTTCGATCTTCCTTCCCATCTTCGAGTGTGCATGCTGTTGCAGAGGGAACAGGGGGAACGGGGGTGCACTTTGGAAGATTCTGTGTGTCAAACCTGCCTTGGGAAAAAGAAGGAGGGGGGGGAGAAGAGAGGTGGGGTTGTTTCTGTTCATCCGCAGCTCCATCTTCACCAACAGAGGGTGCGCATCTCCGCTCTCCCCCCCCTTCTCTCTCCCTCTCCCCTCCATGAGAACACAATTCTTCAGAATGAGACCATCCATGTGCGCCTCTCTCGGTTGTATTCCAACTCATTTCTCCCTCCCTCTCCTCAGCCCTCCTGCCCGTGAGCGAAATCCGACGTTCGCCTCCCTCTCCGTACTGGCCCTCTGTCTCTGCCTCTGCCTCTGCCTGAGCTGACGGAGAAGAACAAGACGGAGGTGGAGGAGGGTCGTCATCGGAAGAGTGCCTTTCCCTCTCCCCCCCCCCACCCTCCATCAAACCACAGAGAAGCGAGACCGCATTCCTCCCATGGCATCCCGCTAGACCCTTGTACAGTCCGGTACATGACATGCTAGGGTCAGGCGGGGAACGGCCTGCAACGTCGTGTCGGAGGGGGGCGGGGTCCAGAGACATGACGACACCCCCGCAGGAGCCCGACAGGGAGGACTGGGGATCCTCCCGAGCCCCCCCGTGGCCGTTACCGAAGAGGACGAAATGGGCATGCGGTCCTACATCTGCGTACTCTCTTTCAGAGTCCGAACTGCAGTTGGCGTGAGGCCACGAGGGCTGTGTATCCACGCCCACGGGGAAGATGTCTGACCTTCCCGCATGTTGCGTGTTTGAGTGGGTGAGGGGCAGAGGGAGTTTCATCTCGGGGGGCGTGCAGTCCAACCTTCGGTGCTCTCCGTTGAGGGGGTTGCATTCAAAGGGTGCCGTCACAGGCGAATATCGGTCGCTGTGCATAGGCGAATGTCGGGTGCTCTTTGGGACAGGACAGGACAACCCGAAGGTCAGTAAAGTTGGGGGTTGACGTTGCTGAGAGCTGTACAAGTGGCGTTGTTGTGGGACGTCCTGACGAGGGCAGTTGGCTCGGGTTGTTCACGGTGCAGCTGCACGAAAGGGCAGATGGAGAAGAAGAGGGGAGAGAGGAGAGGCAGAATGTTGTTTGGGAAGGGGGCTCGAGAGCATGCATGCATGCATGGATTTAAGCGTCGAGGGCGGAGTTGGAGTTTCATTGTCGATGAAGAGGGTGACAGAAATGCATGACCTTGGCTTCCTAACCTTGGATGTTTCTCTGCGATGGCTGCGAACACCCTGTCGGTTTGCGTTTACAAGTTCGTATACTGGTCGTGTGTGCACGTCGGTCAGTCACTCGAGCTTGTTGATGCAGAGCTTTCGATCTGAGCTGTTAGGTTTCTTCTCTTGGGTCTCGCAATTCCACTTCGATGAAGCAGCAGCGCGAATGTGACCGACGAGTGGATATGTGCGTGTGTCCCTGAATGTCAGATGGTTCTCGGTCGGCGCAGATCAAACGTGAGCTTCCTTCCGTGCGAAGACAGGAGATGTGCAGCACCGCTGATCGACATGTCGCCTCGGGGGGCAGCTCAGCTCTGCTCAGATCAGCCGAGAGGCCCTGAGATCGCACGCATCCGCATAACGCATTTTTTCAGTTTTTGGGGGGGGATTCGGTTCTGTCTCCGTCACGGTCGGTGTCGCCCAAATTCCAAAATGTGCCCCTCAAGCAACTCGCACGGAGCCGCGATCGCATTATAATATTATAAATATATATACTTCGCTCTTCATGATACGTGCCCCTCAAGTAATTCGCACGGAGTTAATTGCATATGTGTTCATGCGCGGTCCCGAAAAGCATATTTTGCGCACGTTGCCGTGGCCCCCGCCATTTGCCCATGCATGCATGCATTGCAGGCAAGACATGCCCAACATGCAATCAAATTATGGCCGACCCCCTAAATGGCCCCCCGAGGCACTCACCCAACTGGTTGGGTGTATATAGACGCGGTGCATGTTAGCTTGCATATATATATATATATATACGCAAATGGCGGGGGCCACGGCAACGTGCGCAAAATATGCTTTTCGGGACCGCGCATGAACACATATGCAATTAACTCCGTGCGAGGTACTTGAGGGGCACGTATCATGAAGAGCAAAGTATGTATCGATCGATGCATGCAAGAATACCCGATTAATTATAGTGGAAATGACGCACGCGCAGTGACGCACGCACGTCGAGATCCGATTTCTGCCGCATATTTAAGCGTTACATCGATCTCCCCCCCCAAAATTTGAAGAGCGCGATATGCGACTGCGTGCGTTCTCAGGGCCTCTCGGCTGAGCCAGCAAAGCTGAGCTGCCCCCCGAGGCGATATTAATTAATATGCCCCCCGCAAAACTTAATTGATTCGATCGTCATATTGTATTGTATTGTATTGTGGCAGACTCTCGGCCTGCGGGGCTGCGGCTTGCAGGGCATCTCCTGTACAGTCATATACAGCTATAGAATTGCATGGATTTTTTATTTAAAAAAAAAAGGCCAAATTTAAAAACTGTATACCCCGAGGCGATAGCTAGCTGTATCGGTACAAGTGGACGGGACACACCCAACTCTTTTAGAGGTGAGTGCCTCAGAGGATCGC
>JAHBMJ010003805.1:28871-33871 GCA_018398765.1 Chromera velia | reverse complement strand
CTTCCTCAATTTTCCTCAAGGACGGATCCTTGAAGACCCCCATCGTCACTTCACTCGAGAGGGCGGCGTGGGACCCACAGACAATCCTGGGACACCCAGCACCGGTTATAAGGTACATGGGGAAGTCTATCAGTCAGAATGTGAGAGCGGTATGATGTTGGATTCCAGTTGACTACGTCGATTTTCAGTGGTGAGGAGGAAAAACTGCGCGTATCCATCTATCTGACTTTCTCTCGACTCTGCGGACACAAGACAACAGAGGAAAAAAGTGTTCAGCAGAGCAATGTACGTGCATCAAAACGGAGATGTGCATACGTTCAATTAACGTGCCTCCGATCTGCAGTGAGATTGCGGAGACCACAGACAGCAGAGACCCCAGATACATCTCACCTGAGCAGTCGGCAGGGGACGTCAGTCTTCCCTCGCCTGTCTGGGACATCTACTCCGTCTGCTGCATTGGTCAGTGAGTCTGTGAGCCTCGCTACGGATGCAGTGTTTGAACCGAGGAGGTCAACTCAATTGATGACGCTTGGACGCCCAAACAATAATTCAACAACATGCCTCACTTCCTTTTTCAGGCGCTTCCTTCTTTTCTGAATTGTGTGCTCCCTTCTACTCCTTTGGGTGTCTGTATTCTTCATGCCTTCATCTCTTTTTTTCATCTGGCGTAAGTCTTTCTCGCTTACTGTGCTGAGATTCATTCTCACCTTCGCGAGACCAATGCTTCGTTTGTTTTTCGCACACGCACGCACACACGCGGATGCTCTCTTTCAAAAGCGCGTATTCTTTCCTTGCTCTCTTCATCTTGTCGGCCAACCGGAGGACAGAGAGAGTATCCCTGGAGCTTTCGTTGTGTGGAGCGCGTCTGTGTGAAGGCTTCTTGATATGCGTATGCTTCCGTAAATGAATTATGTATGCGCACAGGTGCATGTGTTTTTGTATGTACACAAACGCCTCCATATGAATTTTCTCCTTGCAGCTTTTGAGTGCGTCTGTCTGGAAGCTCCCTTCGACGGTTCCTCTCTATGGCGTCCCCTCGCCCCAGAGCCACCCCCCGATTTGAGAACCCCCCCCGAGTCCGACCCCACTGAGGACGTCTCTGGGAGTCCTGCAGCGTCTCCTTCGGGAAAAGATGGGGACAAGGGAGAGGGGGGAAAGGAGGGAGAGGAGAAGGAGAAGGATAAGGAAGAGAAGAAGGAGGCGGACGCAAAGAAAGCAGAAGATTCGCGAGGCGGTTCCGGTGAAGACCCGGGGGCAGAGACAGCAACGCAGAAGGACAAAAAAGAGGTTGCAGGAAATAAAGCCCTGAGGGAAGTCAGAAGGTCAGGAAAGAAAGGAGGACAACAAACAAAACAATTATCTGAAAGAATAGATGAAGAGCAGAAGGATTCATGGAGCGTGCATGACTGAAGAAGCTTCTCTCTTTGCTCCTCTGCCGGTCTTTCTGAATGCTTCCTCAACCAAAAGGAAGACGAGACACGCTCAGCAGAGAGGAAAAGTAACCAACATGGGGAAAGGAAAGAGGCCCGATGGCACACAGCCAAAGAAAATGGAAGCGCTTGAGAGGCCCGCCAGGATGGTGCCAGCTGGATGGACACAGAGACTTCTTGTGCGTATCAGAACACGTATGTTCATTCATTAGATGAAGTGCCTGCATGAAAGGAAGCAAAAAGTGCACTGGGGAGATGGTCCTCCCGATAGGCAAGTGTGGAGTCATACAAAAATTTGTTTTCTGACTACTTGTTGTTCTGCACACATGGTTATTGTCTGACTCTGCAGAGCGTTGAGACGAATGCACCCGACCGGCAAGAGGGCCCTGTTCGGCGTCCCCTTGTGGCTCCGGCAGATGGTCCAGTACTTGGACAGCCAGGACTCTGCTGCTGTGAGGGGAGAGGGGGAGGGGGACGGAGAGGGGGGGGAGTGTGGGAAGGCGAACTGTGAATGGAATGACTTTGAGAAGACCCAGAAGGAATTGTTGGAGCAGCAGATGCCAGACGGAATGGCCTCCGCCTCCTCTGCAGTGCTACTCGAGGGCCCTTCTAGCATAGCCTCGCAAGGGGGTGGCGTGAACGACTCGGCAGGGGTTCCCGGACAGGGGGCAGACGCGTCGGCATCAAGGTCGCAGAGGGAGGATGAGAGCAGCAAGAGACTCGCGGAGAAGCTGGAACAACTACGGGTCGGTTTGTCTGTCAGTTTTCTCTTCTCTTCTCTGAGGGAGGCAGGATGTATTCAACTACTGATATTAATCATGGCAGAAGAAGGTAAGAGTGGCAGAAGAAGGAAGATGTATAAAGTCAAGGATGAAAAAGAGAGAGAGCAAAAGAGGGATAGAAAAAGAACAAAGAGCAAAAGAGCCAAAACGGGACGGCACAGGTTTTTGAGGGGATCTTAAAAAGTCTGCATTGTTCGGGTCCCCCCCCCGCTCTTTTTATTTATCCCTTGCTTCCTTTTTTTCTTTCACGCTCAGGTCACGGAGGAAGAATTAATGGAACAGCGACGGCTGTTTGTCTGGTGGATGACGAAAAATCGGGACCTGGTACTGCATGTGAGTCACTGTGAGTGAGTCCAAATGCTTCCTTGCCTTACCATCCTTCTTTCTGAAGATAATCTGGCGCATGTGCTTTTTGCTTCAATCTCCTGGGGATGAAAGCCGTCAAGTGGAACCAACCGCTGTTTCAAGCAAGAATCGTGTTTGCCTTTCTTGATCATACACACGAGAATCCTCTTCACACGCGTTGCTTCTTTGTCAAGCTACAAAACAACTGATTCACAATCATCTTGGACCGCTTAATCTGATACTCGTGTACGCGTCCTGTTTGCGAGAGACCTGTTCGCCAACTCTTTCTTTTCTCGCTCGCACTCATTGCTTTTCGCATCCCCAATACGATCTATCGTTGCCACAAGTTTATTCTTCTCCCGTGGTCTCCCCCCTTCAGGCGATTCGACAAGAACAGATCGCCCTGATGCCTCCCGATGTCCGGGTCTTCCTCACAAGCGATGACCTGGTTGACATCATCGAGAGGGGACTCTCGAAGAGGGCACATGAGAGGTTCCAGTCAGCTTCGGAAATGAGGTCCGTGCATGACCTGCTCAGAAGAAACTTGTGTTGTGCATAGTTTTGGATGTTGAATATATCGAGACGATAACTTGCTCTAAAAGTTGGCTTCTACATTGAGAGGCACCATGTGGCTCTCTCTCTGTTGTGTTTCTTCCTTCCTTGATTCCTTCATTCCTCTTTTCCCTCCCCCTCATGCAGGGCGGTGCTGGAGAATCTGTTCCAACAGCTGATGGCCATCCCCCTCTGCATGCAAGAGTGTCTGCCCCACCTGAAATATGATATGAAGAAGAACGGGGCAGGGGATATGCAGGTCAGTCGTCTCTTTCGTTCGTTCTTTCTTTCTTTCTCTCGCTCTGTGTGTGTGTACGTGTGTGTGTGTGTGTGCGTGTGTGGGTGAATGTGCATCCCTTGTTCTTTGAGTCGTTGGCGCACAAATGTGGTCTTTAAGAGCAGCGTTTGCTTTGCAGCCTAAGCTCCACTGCATGTACTTGTTTGTCTGTTCGAACCAATAACCCTTCCTCCATTCACTCTTGCAGGCGAGGAAGAAAGAGACCCTGGACCTGACGAATGAGCACAAGACCAGCTTCACATCTAGGTCAGCAGACGAGTAGATGAAGAGAGAGACAGACAGACAGTCAGACAGACAGACAGACAGACAGACAGAAGGGCAGACAACCTTGTGACCGACCAACTGATGAAGGAGTTTAAGAGGTTTCAGAAACCCAGGAGTTTTCCAAAAGCGAACATAACAAGTTCGAGCGTGCGTCGAAATCAATCAACAGAAAGATTGACTAAGGGCAGCTGTCGATGCGGCAAGTGCTCTTGAGTCAAGTTTGTCTACATCAGCAGAGAATCGTGTTATCAGTGACAAGGATTTTGTGAAACGCTTCCTATGCAGGTATCTAGCCAAGTTTGCGAAGGCCCTCCTCGTGGACAATTTGCATATCACGGGAGGAGCACTGCCTCTTGCACGCATCCGGAACAAGCGCAACGTCTCTCTGGATCTCACAGGGCGTCGTCTGGCTTCTCACGACGTTTTGGTCCTCTCGAACCTTCTGTATTCATCGAGACACATCTCCAATCTGGTCCTCGAGTCCAATTTCATCGCACACGACAGCGAGGCAAGGGTACGTCTGAGGAAGAAAAAACAAATCATTTCCCCCGACTTTCAGTTTCATGTTTTCGTCATTGAGTTTAGTCCGAGTGTCCAGCAGTTTCTTGCTCTGCTTTTCTTAATTTTCTTCGCAAGCGGTCTGCTTTTCTTTGTTTTCTTTCTCCCGTCTTTTTCCTCGTCTCCCCAGGAGGCTGTCTGCATGTACACTCATATCTTACATATGAGCGCAAAAAGTGAACATCGCCTCCCCGTGTTGACGCCTGTTCGAGGCATGCGGATGACTGTCGGGAATTTCGTTTGCATGTTTGGGTCTTCTTGTTAATCTTCCGATTCGAGTTGGTGTCTTGAAGGGGCACATGAATTTCAATCCGTGCCACTTCTCTTCGAATGCGTGCAGATGAAGGAGAACAGATACATGTACGAGTTGTCGGGAGTGCGCAGGTGAGTGAAAATCCAGCAAGCAGCACGGAAAGGGAGACAGTTGGGCACATGGGTGATGGGGGGGACAGGAAGGTTCTCATCAATTTCTCTGCTTTTTGTTCTCCCGGTTTCTCTTCTCCCAGTTGGCGTGAACGTCATAATGTTCTCTATTTCTCTGCAGTCTCGCCAAAGCCATCGAGGTTCTACCTCTGCGGCACCTCAATCTCAGGTGAGGGGGGGGAGGAAGCGAGGCCTGGAATTACTTTGGGGGGGAATGAAGCGGAAAGAGGGAAGGAAGGATGAGGTTGGAATGAGGAGCGTCAGCGTTTCCTCAACAACAAAATCGAGCATTTGCAAATATTCTCTCTCTCTCTCTCTCTCTCTCTCTCTGCGCCGTATGTGGGGGGG
>JAHBMJ010003805.1:22500-27500 GCA_018398765.1 Chromera velia | reverse complement strand
CCTGTTCGCAAATTCCATCGAAAACCTGGGAGGCTCAGCTCTCATGTCAGTCAGTGGTCTCTCTGCCTGCCTGCCTGCCTGCCTGCCTGCCTGCCTGCCTGTCACTTTGTCCACCGTTTTGGGGTCCATCTGTATGTCTGTGCATTCCTTAAAAGACAACCGCCCTCCGCACATCCAAAGTGCGCTGCAGCATGTGAGTCCCCGAGTGAGTTTTTCCTAATGTGCGTTCCTTGGCAATTGAGTGAGAGAATCGATAGGCACACCGCCTGACTCTTCATATGTCTTGCACATCCTTTCGACTACTTGTTTGCAGGATTGCCTTGCAAAACAACTTCCAGTTGAAGAGTCTATCTCTGGGACACAACGACATCGAGAGACCGTTCATGGAGGTCATCGATCGATCCGTGTCCTTCAACAACATGTTCTTGGTCAGTCATCAGTCAGAAAAACGACCAGAAATGAATTGCAACAGCTGAAATTACCCCTAGATGGCATTGCTCAGGGGGCATTTGAGGTCCCCCGTTCTGGTTTTGGGAATTGTGTGAACTTGTCTCTCAATGCTTGTCTTTGTTTAGTTCGAAACTAGTCTTTTATATCTGTCGATATCCTTTCTGTGATGAGACGAGGCACACGAGGTGTGTATTCAAAATGATGCATGAAAAAGTCTCTCGTGGATTTTTTGTTTTTTGTTGCGATGGTCTACCCCATGATGCTCTTTAGATCCTGATAGAATGTGTTGTGCTTTTGTATTCATTCTGTTCTCATGCAGGCAAACAAGCTACACAACATGAAATTTGGCGTTTTTGGGCCCAACCTGATGTGCGAGTCCCTGAAGAAACTCGCGGAGAGCGACTTTTTCATCTCGAAGAGACTGATTGCCAAATTAAAATCTCCAGGGGACGCATTGGAAGAGCAGGCAGCAAAGATTCTCCTCTCTCCCGCTGGAGACTCACTCAACTTTGACAACGTCTCAAAAGGAATGCACGATATGGCAGGAGAAGCGCACTGACAATGTAAATTAACACGTATCCAGATGAATGTTGTGAAACAATGCAAAAATCATTAAAGAATAAGAGTGCCAGCGCGGCTTTCATGAGCAGTTTATCACAGTGGGTTGGTAGGAATGTGACTATAATAAGTACGAAGCTATATACGGAACTACTAGAGTGTTACAATGTTTAGTACAGAAATATACACCAATCTCGTAGCGTTACACAATCTTAAATATGTAACACTTAATCAGCCCTGACTCCTGCTTAGTCATACATTGAAGCGTGTAAAACTTAAAAAGTTCTAGTTTAGGTGTTAGTATATAGTTTAATGACTGATTTATACTAAAGTTTTTCTGAACATGAATTAAGTCATATTATGAATATAAGTAGAGTATTTTTTTATTATTTTTTATTTAAACATCAGTTTTTTTTTTAATGTTCAATTAGTTTAAAGGATTTTATTGAAACCTCCTATGATAATAATACCTATTAATATAGAAAAAGAAAGAAATCTAGATTTTTTTTTACCAGCAGTTTACTGTTAACTAGAGTTTGATAGTAGAACCGCGGCTCACCCTAGAACTCACCAGCTTTGACAAATTCAAATCATGTCAAAAGTTTATGTGGATCAACTTAGTTTGTTGTTTTGCAAACTAAATTGCAGTTTCTTTTTCAAAAATACCAAGTTGTAATAAACAAAGAGCTTCATATTTTTAAGATCAAATTGTGTTGTGCTGATTTAGCAGATTTGCACTGGAAATACTCAAATTTAGTTCTAAAAAAGAAAGTTTACAAAATAATGAATATATAAAGGTGTTTATGAATCAATCAGATGTTTTTATGTTTTTGCAAATCTTGCAACGTTGACGGTGTTTGAAAGCTGAACATGAAGAAATGATCCGATTTGATTGCTCCACATTCTGGCGTCACAAGCAAAAATGTTACACTTTGGGCTGAGCAATTGGCTCCTTTGATTAATGGACACTTGTGTAAGGAAAAAGCGAACAAAAACAAGAACTTTTTGGTGTGGGACCTTTCAAAATTCAAGTTGCATAGTAGAGTCTCTTTCTCAAAGAGGATGCAAGCGACGTTCACGTAAATTTGGCAGACTCTACGACAGACTGGAAAGTGCAAAAGTGGAAGCACATTGCTCTCACTTTGTCACCCTCCTAGCTGACAGTGGTGTGGAATGCTGCATGACATCCGACTCTCTTTCTTTAATTGACAGCATCCGAAACAAAGAAATTTCGACACGGAGCATGGCCGGCTCTTCAAGACGAGAATGAATCAACTTGAATCAAACCAAAACTCAACAGAGTGCAACGGAGGGGCTTTCAGATGAAAAAGCCCCTTTCTCTGATGCCATATCGGCATATGCCGGCACGGATCGAAATGTGGTCTGCTTCTTTTTTTCTTGGATCGACTTTCTCTGCCGCTGACTGGTTGGTCTCTCTTCTCTTTTTGCTCCTCTTCATCCAGAAGTGCACGGAAGCCCCCCCCCTCGACCATTGACTTTTCTCTTCGAGGCCCCTGATCTCTTTCCCACATGAACAAGGCAGATGCATGTAGAACACGAGACGAGGGATCGATGGCTAAAGAACGACCATGGTTGACAGGCCAAGGGGCAGAGGGTGCGTGACTTTATTAGTAAGAGTGGCCTTTCAGTTCTTATCTCGTCCTCACCATGCTCATACTTAAAAGACTCGGGTTTCAATCAAGAGTTCTGACGTGATTTCGTGGTGAAATAGGGGCGGAAGACAGAGACAAAGGTGCTGGATGCTCTGCGAAGTATGGGACAAAGAAGGTCTTGCTGACCGATTGTCCTGATTTCTTGTTCTGCTCGAAAGCGAGGAAAAATGCGGTGAACAATAGGAAGTGGAACGAAACAAAGAGAGAGATGGAGAGAGATAAAATGGACGCATCATGATGAGACAGTCAGAGAGTAAATACACGCAGACACTCTCTCAACAGTTAAGCTGCGAAGAGTGGACAGTTTCGAGTTGAGACAGGAGGACAGAGAGGAAAAGAAGCAAAGACGTATTTGTGTCTGCCAACTTCTTGGTTCTTCTTCTTGCCTGACGTATAAATTGGGCGGTGAGAGAGACGAGCAAGATCTTGCATCCAGCATTCTTTCAGTTCAAAAAAGAGGATGGATGGATCATGCGACAAAAGGCAATTAGTTAGTCAGAAAAGTGGAGGGGAGGAACCAAGACGTCGAGGAAATCTCGACGAAGTACGGAGGAGTCTGCACTGCTGCAGCACATCCAGTCCTTGGCCTTAGTCCGAGGCAAGAACCACGGAGTTGTTCCGTTTCGGTCACTTCCATCTTTTGACCGCGACTCTTGTACTTTCATCTCATTTTTGTATTTCTTTGGTTGATTTCATTTTCTTTCTCCTTACTCCCCATTTTTCTCTCCAACAGTGTATCATTTTCTCGCAGACTGCGCCCCGCGACTTGCCCCGCAAATTCCCCAGAACGGCTTTACCACTGATGTCAAAAGGTGCCCAGTCTGTCCTCACCCCTTTTCACCTTTTTCCCACCTCACTGCAGAAGGCGTCTCAGAGGGACACCGGAACTGAGGTGTGGGTTAGCTCTTCTCTTTCTTGCCTGCGAGAGGCGCTGCTGCGGGGGAAGAGAGCCAGCCGGAGGATTCGGAGTTCGTGTGTTGCGTGTGATTGGCCTGCAGTCAGTGCACGCATAGAGCAAACGTATTCATCATTGCTGAATGGCTGACACTGTCTATTCTTTAATAGCCCTGCATGCTGGAGTGCAAGTGCAGTTACACAACCGCAGCAAAGCAAACCCTTCCGAGAGCAGCAGGCCAGGCCAGGGTAATTCTGCAGACGCCGAAAAGACCAATTCACGATTCTGGCACAAATGGTTACGACGGAAGATCCGCGGCCATCAAATCTCTCCAAACTGCAAATACAGTGAAGAGAATACAGCTTCAAGCCCTCAACTAAGTCATTTCGAAGGACAAACAGAGAGGCTCGCGCTTGGAAAAAGGTCACACCTACGAGCGAATACGCACAAAAAGAAAAAGTTGAAAACATTATACTTGAAGTGAGGGTGCAGTCACTTATTGCGCGCGCGCGCGCACACACACACACACACACAGAGAGAGAGAGAGAGAGAGAGAGAGAGGATGAAGAGCCCCTTCAGTAGACTTAATTTGGGAAATGCGGGAGTTTGTGTGTGTATATCTGCGTCTGCGTACGTTCACAGAGAAGGGGAGGCAGATCCAGCATCCTCTTTTTCTCTCTCAGACTACCCCGCTTAGAATGTTGATTTTGGACGAGAGGTGCGCAAAGCGAGCGTCAAGTACCAGAGGAAAAACTTACTCACTGCCTGGTGGACTGACGGACGGACTGGCTGACTGACATTTTTGAGGATCCTCGAGAGGCCGTTTCCGACTGATTTCACCAGCTTGTAGGCCTCGTCTACTGCATGTTGTAGCTGCAGCACACGCACACCGGACGAAAGGAGAGAACCACTGTTTTGTACACCCAAAATATTCTTTTGCGAATGCAGCGGTCATGTCTCATCCTTTCTGATGGCGGTACTAACAAATCGACAACGCAGTCAAGATGACTGAACGGCCAACTTTCCGGCAGAGACAAACCCAAACTGATGCAGTCGCCCGAATGCGCTTTCAATCGACAGACCTGCTGTTTCGCAATGTCGCCCTTGTTCGTGTCCACCCCATCAGCCTTTTCGGTTACCTTCGGCCAGGGCACATCGCTGCCTCGTTCGCAGTCGTATCTGAAGAGAGGAGAGAGAGACAGGGTGGAAAGTGGAGACAGGGTTGAATTTGCGCTCACCTGTAGTTTTCCTTCCATGCGAGCATTTTTCAAATGAGGTTTTTGACTTGAGGGTGAGATTCTCTTGCTGCAAGTCGTCATTTTCTTCGAAAAAGTGGTCGGTGAGATCAGTCGATCGATCCAAACAAAGCACGAAGATGAGGAACGCAAAGGAACGAAGGAAGAAAGGCTGTCCGTATTTTAGCT
>JAHBMJ010003805.1:0-20000 GCA_018398765.1 Chromera velia | reverse complement strand
AGAGAGAGAGAGAGGGAGGGAGGGAGGGAGGGAGAGAGGGAGAGAGGGAGAGAGGGAGGGTGCGAGCGAGCGAGCGAGAGACAGAAGACCTTTTCTTTTCACACGATCTGCAGACCGCATCAAAATCCCGACCGTGCTCCTTTGCACAGGCAGTCTCTTGTCGTGATGCTCCTTTCTTGATGGCAACTGAATCTCACAACTCACTGGACAACAAAAGTAGAACCAACCAAAAGCACTCTTGTGTAGACTGAGATCTCATGCAGACTGAGGTACCACTCTGACACAATTTGGGAAATGAGCCCCGCTTCAGACCAAACATGCATGAAAGTTGCAGGCCATCTACAAACTCACACTGCTGTAGAGTTGCTGCACTCTGCTTGTCTGCAGTTCAAGTATGACATGTGAGTGATGCCTGCTTACCAGTGCATATCAGGCTTGTCACGACAGAGAGCGTGCGGAAGACAAAAGCGATTTCGAGCCACTCCCTCCTTCGGTGGAGCCAAATATACCTGCGCATGTGCAGAAAATCGGGCAAAGGTCGGTAAAATGCCTTCGCGACAATGCTGCGCATAACCATGGCTCCAAACGGAGATTGCATGGAATGATGCTGACCGATCGAGTGAATCACCCAATGACTTCGTGTATACGAAAGAAACGGTGATCGACACGAGAGTGTTGGAAAGAGAGAGAATGCACGGTCTGAGGCAGGAAAGAAAGCAGGACGAGAAGGCCGGGCGAGGAAGGGTTTCTGGACACCTCAACACAACAGAGAATTAGAACACACTTCCCACCCACCCACCCACTCACCCAAGTGCGAAAGTGATGGCAGGAAGAACCCCGATCAGTCTCTGGAGGACGTGCCTCTTCCTCGCAAACCGCCTCCACTTCTCGTCGGTGATGAATTGCGACACCGGGTGGAAGGCAATTTTCGCTGCCATACTTGTTTGCTCCTGCGCAAGACGCCATAGACAGAGAGAAACAGGTTGCACAAAAAAGGCAAGGTTTTTTTCCAAACAGCTGAGATGAATGGCAGAGAAAAAACTACCTGTCAATCTCGGAATGTGAACTTCTTGATCCGTAAAAGCAATCAAACGATTTCTTCAAAAAATGATTGTCCGCAGAGAAGGAGACGCAGCCGATGTGCATTGTAAGAAGAATGGCCGGTCAGCATCTTCCCTCCTCCACCCGCCCCTCTCTCTTGTTCTCTTTCTCACACACAAGCACACTTGTGGACAGATGCTTCTACCTGCCGAACTCCATGCCATACCCCTTAATTGTCTCTCCAGCCCCCTTTCGCGTGACTCGATAAATCTCTGTATTCCTCTTTGTCTCATGGCAGCGCTTGCAAATCCATTGCGTTTCCACGCGAAAACCGACGCACCAGCATGGAAAATCTGCTAAGCGGAAATTCTCCCGGGCGGGCATAGAGCGGACTTCCTTCTTTGTCTGTCGCGTCCGCCTGCACCAAAGTATTAATAGAACATTCGAAGGCGAATGAATATCTATCTGCACGTCCGTGTCTTTATCAGGCTTCAGTTTCCACCTAAGAAGCCACATTGACGTTTGCCCCCTCTTCAGTCTACGCGACCTTTTGTCCACACATAAATTTTTAATTCAGTCTGCTCATAAGGAACTGTATCGGTCTGCCTAAAAACGTCTTTCTACCCGCTCCAGCTTTTCTGACTGTCCCGCATTGCTCAGATTTGAATCCGAAATTGAAGCCCCCAAAGCATTTATTGCTACTCTCAGTGTGGGGAAATTCGACAGATGCAAAACTCCCGATTTGCAAGGAGCAACGTTCGTTGCTCAGTTGGTAGGAGAAGACTGACCTTGACCTTGAGATCCCCCCATAATTCCCGAATGTAAAAGACGATGCGGCGCTTCCTCATGAAGACCTGCATGGCACGCGAAAAAGAAACAGTCGGACATCCGTCACAAGACCAAGAAAAAGGCCGACAGACGGACAGACAGGCAGACAGACAGACAGACAGACAGACGGAGAGACAGACAGACAGACAGACAGACAGACAGACGGAGAGACAGACAGACAGACAGACAGACAGACAGACAGACGGAGAGACAGACAGACAGATAGACAGACAGACAGATAGACAGACAGACAGACAGACAGACAGACGGACAGACTGGCCGACCGACTCACCAGATCTGAGCACCACATGTGTCCATCAAGGACCACCTCAATCAGGCCGGGAGCGTCTGCACCAAGAGGGAGAAAGGGGAAGGGAGGGTGTACAAAAGCGAACAAAAGAGAAGCACTTCCAAAGGGTGAAATGACCCTTCCAAAAGTGCTGCTGAAGGCACAGATCCTCAGACACCGACACGTGGAAGGAGTTCAGACTGAAATGAGAAAAAAGAAGCAAATCAGAAGTGGAAGTGGAAAGAAAGAATTACAGAAAGAAAGAAAGAAAGAAAGAAAGGATGAATGAATGAATGAATGAATGAATGAATAAATGAACAGCTCAATTGCTGAAGTGATGAGTGACAGAAAGAAGAATGGGCTAGGAAAAAGAGAAAGAGTGGAAACCTGGTTCTGTCTTCATTGTTTCTAAAGAAAGGTTAGGAGGCCAGAAAAGGGAAACAAATTCCTGTTGAACAGATGAGGAGACAAAGAGACGCAGGCGGCGACACACCCAGAGACAGGCAGACCCCCCCCTCAATCCACACGCAGAGAAAGCTAGAGAGAGACAGAGAGAGGTGCACAGACCTTCACAAAGTCTCTCGACGAGTGCCGACCCGTGGGTCTTCCACAAGACGTCTCTCCCATAAAAAACTCCTGCATGATGAATGTTGGGTTTGCATTGACACACATGCAGACTTTTTTTCTGAAGGCTTGAAGAGACTTAGAGAAAGGCAAGGATGCGTGGCTCGCTTCACTTGCAGCTGAAATACCATACAAATGTCTGCTTGGCTTTCAGGTCATGGCAGAAAAAATAGTTTCTTTCCTAAGGGAGCTCAGAATTCAGTTGACTCGGCTGATTGCTGCAGGGTAATGCAATCGTTTGAAATATTTTGGGTTTTCAAGGCTGTTTTTCACCCTTCCCTCTCAGAAACGGCTAAAAGGCTGTCTTTTTGCCTTACAATTTATGCTCTACGTCGCCGACATAAAAACTGTGTCCCTTTGCGCCTTTCTTTCCATATACACATCTTCCGACTGGAGTTAAGCCCACGCTTTCGCTGTGGCCAATCTAACTCTTACTCAGGATCGTCAGTTCACGGACCTGATTTGTTCATCCGAATCGCAAGAACGTCTTTCAAAAGAGCTGCGCAGAGGTCCAGCTTGCCTTGTCCGATCATCCTGCGACACAAATGGAGGAGAGAAGGGGGGTCAGAGTCAGAGCGGCAATCTCCAATTCAAAGAACGAATTGCCACGAGAAGGTCATTTTTTCTCCAGCATGACGCAAAAACTGATGACGTCAAATAGCGCATGCTCCCACATTCCGTTCATTATTTCTGAAAATGTGCCCCTGTGCCAAAGCAAAAATGCAGGGCTAGGTACAAATCAAAAACTTCCTTCGGAGAACATTTCGACCATGCAGAAGATTTTCGGCAGGCCATTGCTTCGAGAGGGAACGCAGAAGAATGGACAGATTGAACCAAATTAAGCAACACAGCAACGGAACGAAGCAAATAAAGAAAAACAGAGATTACAGCCCAATCCGCCACAAAGTTTGGCGGACCAGAGGATTGGGCTCCGCTCCTCCCCAGTCACGCACACCTGCAAGATTCAGCCAGAATGGCAGGTTTCAACAGCTCAAGAAAGGCAACCCACGATCCCATTACCCTCCAATGAACGTTGGTTTCTCAAACAGAGCCGACGTCTTTGAGGGAATGGCCACGCCAGAAGACCCGACCCTAAAAACTCTCCAATTTCTTTAGTCCACTTCGCTGGTTTACGCCACAAACTTGCTTAATGTAAGCACTTTCCTCGCGGAAGCAAAAGAGGTCTTTTGTGAAACTTGTTGGAGACAACAAGCACACGCATCTTCAAGACTGCATGGATCCTTTTTGGGCGTTCGTTTGATGTGAGTCAGGAGCTTGTCGAGTTGTTTGTGGCGAGTGTTTTGTTCACTCATTCAATCGTTGACTTACTCACTGACTGATTGACTGACTCCCTGACTGACTGACCGTGCAGCACCACTGGGCCCTCTTTCCTCGGGGCGCTTGGGAGATTGCGACACTGAGGTCATGATACGATCCTGAAAAAAGGAATGCCATGCCATGAAGTTAGTTGGGAGGGAAATCTGGGTTGGTGTCGACTTTTCTTTCACGGAAATTGAAACGACGAGAGAGCGCTGTCATGTCGTCTCATGACCACTTTTGCATGAGGACCCGGAAAAGGGGCAGCGAGCAAAAGCATTGAGCAGTCTCAGGTGCATTTCATCGGAATCTCAGGAGGAAGGGTTGGAGGGTCGATCGGTTTCTGCGGATGCTTTTCTAAAACGAATGTGTGTACATGAAAAGGAATGACGACGATCCAGTGATTCATCGGTGCTATGGACGCTTCATGGATCGAGACTGATGTTGGAGACTCGTTTACTCAGAAAGAAACAGACAGGCAAACAGGCGGACAGAGAACCAGATAGACAGACAAACAGAAAAACTGACAAACAGACATGAGACAAAGGGACAAACGGACCGGCAGGCAGGCAGGCAGGCGGGCAGGTAGAGAGCCAGACAGGCAGACAGAAAGACAAAGAGACCAGGAAATAAGCGGACAGAAAAACAGAATCACTGCTTGAAAAACTGGTAAGAAAAATAGATAGATAGATAGATAGATAGACAGACAAATAGATAGATAGATAGATAGATAGATCGATGGATAAATAGAGATAGCTGGATAGAGATAGATAGATAGATACATAGATACATAGATAGATATTGAGAGACAGAAAGCTACAGAAGGCGAGACCCACCGAGAACCAGAGCTTTTGTGATCGGGTTCAGGGCAGAGAGGAGAGCTTGGCTGAGGCCGTAGAGGACGATGTTGAAGAATCTGCATTAATTCATTCGTGCATCATGCAGGCATTTCAAGCTAAAGGAATAAATGAACAAGCAAAAAGACAGCCTACAAGTGAACAGCAGCGTAGGATGATGCTGGAAGAGAGCGAATAGCCACGAGACTCACAAAACCGCCGGGTTGTTCCCCTAGCTGTCTCTTTTTATCAGGTCCCTGGTCCCTCACGCTCTGTGACGTGCAAAGGATGTATGACCACTGCGAAAGCTAGGAAGCTCACTGACACACTGACTTTGCCCAAGACTGTGCAATGGAAGGCTTCCAGTCGTTTCCTGCAGACGATGCAGATGAGAAAAACAAGGGCAGAAGTGGAAAAATATGAAAATAACTGGAAGGTACGGATATCTGTCTCGATATCTGTGGCTGGATATCTGTGGCTGATTATGAGCTTGCCGGAAAGAAAAGAAAGAAAAAGAGAAGCTGGAAAGTTTTGAGTGCCTGTAAACTCATACCATCCGCCCTACTGACCGGCTATGTCCGCGAAGACTTGCTGTACAAGACGGGAGAATATTTTGAGGTCGGGGGCGAGGACTCCGAAAGTGATGTGTTGGACTGCAAGCTCGGGGTCGTCCTCCCAGAGGAGAGACGGGTTGTCGGTGTACGCGAGCAGCCGTTGGATGATATCGTGGAAGACTCTGCGCATATTTTCATGTTTATTCTTGTGACGCTTCTAACAGGGGTGCTTTAGCCTGTTGCTACGAATGGCAACAAAAGAAAATAATCTTGTGGAAAACGCTCACGCTGCACTAGGCTGCATAAAGGAAGAGAAAGGAGGAGGGACAAGGAATGAGACAGAGAGCCAAAACCAGACAAAAAGCCGGAGAAAGAATGGCTGCTGCAGGGACGAAAGCTGGAAAGTAAGCAAGAATTCAGGAGAGATGAAGGAAGAAGCGAAGGAACAAGCAAGGAAAGAAGGAGTGAAGGACGGAAAGACGGAAGGAGAGTAGCAACGAAGGAACGACAAACGAAGTGGGAACGCACGAATGACGCAGACCAGGAGCAAAAAAAACGAAGAGAACAACGACGAAAGAAAGAGAGGGAAAGGGTAGAAGAAAAATCCGAAGAGGAGCGTGAAAAAGAACCCCCCTCAGATTTTGATTTTGAACCGCGCCCCACATTTTTGTCTTCTAGGTCACGTCCACGACTTTGCAGCGTCGTGTGGAATAGTTCAAAGACCCCTGCGCTTTCATCCTCCGGAAGAGCCATCTCCCTTTTCCTTTTCTCAGCAAATATGCCCCGAACTTATTTTCGCTCTGCAAATAGATGGGTCGACCAGTTGACTGACTAACTGACTTACTGACCGATCGTACAGGTCCCTTCGTTTGTTGAAAATTTCGAGCATGGTGGGAGCCTGAACCGCAAGCTCAAAGAACGTAGAGGCGATTTCCTGCAAGCATGGCCAGTCTTTGATTTCGTCAATTCCCCCTTCATGACTCAGAATCCCCATTCAATCATGTGGTAGGATGTCACCAGAAGAGTCGGTCGACCTTAGAAAGAAAGGCACACTTACTGCAGGCCAACTCACATTCAAATTTGGGTGTCATCTTCTTCAAAGACCCTCCTCCCGAGAGTGCAAATTGAAAAGCGTCCTTTCTTGTCACCCCATTGACATGCAGCGACTCGTGTCTCAGCTCTCGTATTTCTATGTGATATGATGAGGCAGCTTGTTTTAGACAAAAATAGAGGGAGAGGAACTGCTGTGTCCCTCTTCCGATCGAAGAGTAGTGCGACGTGGGGGAGCGATGGGGGGTGACGCAGGCAGAGGACAATGGCTTCTTCTGACCTTCGTGACTTCCTCTTTGATCTGGGGGGACTGCTGTACTCTGGCGAGAACCATGTCCCTTCGGTCTTCGTGTTGTGAAAGTGATTGACGATCTGCGTGAAAGCCACAACTCCTCAATCAAATAAGGTACATGAGAGAGTTCAAATGGATCGACTGAACCCCGAGAGGGGGGGACATTGCATGCCTGAGAAAATCATGGACAGAAAAATTTAAAGGAAGCCTTGCTGACGGCCCTCTGGTAGTATTTGCACTCAGTTCATGCGTTGAGAATGAATTCAAACGGTCGATAGGATATCTATGCAAGCAGACATCCACGATGTTATATACGTCTGCATCAGGAGTTCGAGATCCCTTGAGAGCAGACCAATGGGTGAATAAGTGTTTGCTTGATTGCATGAGAGAGGGACCGGATCCTTGGAGAAGGAACCAAGGAAGCCCTGAAATGACGATATACGAAACACCCATGAATGAACGCATCTGCATGATTACAAGAGTAAGAGAATGGATGAAACAAAGAAAGAAAGAAATAAACAAACAAAGAAAGAAATAAACAAACAAACAAAGAAAGAAATAAACAAACAAAGAAATAAACAAACAAAGAAAGAAAGAAAGAAAGAAACAAAGAAAGAAACAAACACAGAAAGAAAGAAACAAACAAACAAAGAAAGAAAGAAAGAAAGAAACAAACAAAGAAAGAAAGAAACAAACAAACAAAGAAAGAAAAAAATAAACAAACAAAGAAAGAAAGAAACAAACAAACAAACAAAGAAAGAAAGAAAGAAACAAACAAACAAAGAAAGAAAGAAATAAACAAACAAAGAAAGAAATAAACACACAAACAAAGAAATAAACAAAGAAAGAACGAAACAAACAAAGAAAGAAATGGACACACAAAGAGAGAAAGAAACAAACAAAGAAAGAAACAAACAAAGAAAGAAAGAAAGAAACAAACAAACAAAGAAAGAAATAAACAAACAAAGAGAGAAACAAACAAAGAAAGAAATAAACAAACAAAGAAAGAAATAAACAAACAAAGAAAGAAATAAACACACAAAGAAAGAAATAAACAAACAAAGAAAGAAATTAACAAACAAAGAAAGAAATAAACAAACAAAGAAAGAAATAAACAAACAAAGAAACAAACAAACAAAGAAAGAAACAAACAAACAAAGAAAGAAAGAAACAAACAAACAAAGAAAGAAATAAACAAAGAAAGAAATAAATAAATAAATAAATAAACAAAGAAAGAAAGAAAGAAAGAAACAAACAAAAAGAGAAAGAAACAAACAAAGAAAGAAAGAAACAAACAAAGAAAGAAAGAAAGAAACAAACAAACAAAGAAAGAAACAAAGAAAGAAAGAAACAAACAAACAAAGAAATAAACAAACAAAGAAACAAAGAAACAAAGAAAGAAAGAAACAAACAAACAAACAAAGAGAGAAAGAAACAAACAAACAAAGAAAGAAATAAACAAACAAAGAGAGAAACAAACAAAGAAAGAAATAAACAAACAAAGAAAGAAATAAACAAACAAAGAAAGAAATAAACACACAAAGAAAGAAATAAACAAACAAAGAAAGAAATAAACAAAGAAAGAAATAAACAAACAAAGAGAGAAACAAACAAAGAAAGAAATAAACAAACAAACAAAGAAATAAACACACAAAGAAAGAAATAAACAAACAAAGAAAGAAATAAACAAAGAAACAGACAAACAAATAAAGAAAGAGAGAACCTAGGCATTGGATGATGCATGCATGAATCGGTCGATCGACGGCTGGATGGATGGATGGATGGATGGATGGGCGGCTGGGCGGATGTTTGAATTGTCTGACGGCCGGATGTGCTGACTTTGGCCGGACTCGTCGTCGCCTTTGTTGTGCACCACCTTGGATGTCGATGTCGATCTGCTGCCCAGACCTCGAAGCTGCGAACAGCGACTCCGACGATCAAGACTCACTCACTCACTCACTCAACCATGCATTTATTCTCCCATTCTTTAACTTGTTCCTTTATTGATTCATTTGTTTTCCCACTCGGTCAGTGACTGATCCAGTCAAACATTACATGCGTCTGGTCACTTTTGGTCCGAGTGAGAATGCTTTTCCGTACCCTCATGTGAGTGTGGCCGGATGGTAGAAGAAAGAGCGGGGGGCGGAGGACCGAAAAGGAAAAGGCGGCAGGGCGACACGACACGAAGAGAGGATGAACTGGCGGCCTGGAGTGTAAGAGAGCAAAACTAAGGGACTAGGAGCGAAAACAAGTTTCCATCAAAAGCAGACAGGTGATTGAAAGGATGAGATGCACTGAAGCCCAGTGAGATATAGGTAAAATGTGCGAAACGGAGTTGAAGAACTGTGGAGAAACCCGGCAGACACGCTTTAGAAAAAACCAAGACGCGTGAAGGATAGAGTCCGTTTGCTGTGAGTGCAGGCAGACCTTTGCGAAGACATTCTCTTTTCCCTTCGTTCCGGCTTTTGTTTTCTCCTCCGCAGCCTTTTCCGATGCTGCACTCACACCGAAGCGACCGAATGATATGCTCTATTCCATGCAACCGTTTGATTGGACATGCACACGAAACGGAAGAAAAGAAAAGAAAGAAACACAGAGAGGGAGGAAGAGAGAAAGAAAGTAAGGAAGGAATGAAGGAAAGAATGAAGGAAAGAATGAAGGAAGGAAAGCCGTGCCGTCTGGAACCAATTCCTTCCTTTGGCATAGCCCAAACGAACTTTCGGATTTGTAAGAGCAGAAAGAATGGCGCATCTGAATGAAGGGGCGTCCAAGAGCTAGCTGGAAAGTAAGACGAGAGACACACCGATGGACTGACCCTCATTTTCGTCCATCCCCCGAAAAACAACCCCGGGGGACGTTGGGCCTCGCGCGGATGCAGGGCTTCGCACAGATCTTTCTGATCCTCTCTGCTGGTCTCTAAAAATCTGCATCCATCCAGAACATGCAACGAGGTTTCGACAAAGACGTTTACTTCTGCCATTTTGAACAGTGCATTTGAATCTGCTTGTGCGATCTCGTTGTACCGATCTTCAACGAGTTCGCACGGCTGTCACACCGCAGTGCCAGCTTGAGCATCAAACTGTATGTAGAGAGAAACGGGCTATCGGCCAACCGACAAAACCGACCGTCTTTGCGAAGGCATTGTCTTCGTCTGCGTAAAAGTCCCTCCCCTTTTCTTGCTCCGGAGCCTCCTTCGCCAACTTTCGCAGGACGGCAATCTCAACAGCCTGATGACAGGAATGGACACCAGGAAGGAAAACAAAGGGAGAAAAATAACACCATGTAGGTTTTTTCGTTGAGTAAACTTCTGCTTCTCCCTCCCTCCCCTTTTTTACCTCACGCAACGTTACAGCCGTGAAGCAACTTTCCCCGCCTTGTTCGAGCAGGTCGCCATTCCTTTCCTCCGACACCAATCTGCCTCATACAAACATGCACTCACCCCTTCACTCATTGCCACATCAGCCTCTTAGAAAGGTGTTCTGCTTCACTTTTCAATGAACGAAACCCTTGACGGGAAAGAATTTCGCAAATACAGAGCAGCACAGTTGCGAGCTTTCATTCACCGCTTCCCTCTTCCTGTCTCGAAGATGTTACAGATCGATCAATCCATACGAAACAAAGGACACCCTTGAAGAGAAGTAATCCTTCTGACTTGCCTGCCATCCCTGGAACATCCGCTCTCTGTCCGCGTCCGTCCAGCTCTCTGATTTTTCCTTCACAGCAAGACCCCAAAGCCACTCCCACGCCTCCTGCAGGCACCCACACGGGATGATTCATTCATACACATACACATACGCATACCCACCTGCGTGCTTGTACGCTACGTGTACGTGTCCATGAACAAATGCACACTCACCCACACACACAAACCCACCCGTCTACACACACACACACACACACACACACACACACATACACACACACGCACGCACGCACGCACAGAGGCAGCGTTCAGGCCACACATACAGCACACTTGAGAGTGAGTACATTTTGATTGTCGACCCGGTGCTCAGACTTCCCTCCGTTGTCTTCTTAGGGTAAGGTTTCTTCTTCCACGTTGCCGGAAGGATTGCAAGGCCCCCACCGACCTTGTTTTCGTTGTTCCATCCATCTCCTACTACCTCCTGCAGCAGAATCCCACAGAAGCCAAAAAACAAACAAATGTTCTTCCCCGATGCATGTATAGACTTCACTGTTCTCCAACAGCAATGCTAAAACATTTGGAACGATTGAGATTCTTTGAAACAGGTGAAAATGCAAGTACGTACCAACGGCAGTGGTACAGGTGCAGGGTCAGTGCTTGATCGACAGGCAGCCAGAAAGTAGGCGGGGAAGTCATTGAGATGTCAGACAAGATCCAAATGCCGGTGAAGACTTTAAACGACTTCACATGTCTGAAAGTAACAAAAAACAAAAACTTCGCTTTTCGAAGCCGTCCAGATACGCAAGAGGGAACAAGAACTTTGAATCTGTCACACCACTGTTTTGCAATAATGTTTTTTATTTGTGTCACATCATCACTAGACCGACCAACCAACTCACCTCCAAGGTCTCGAGGAGCACAGGCCAGACCTTCATCAGATTTGGCACAGACTGTGTGTCTTTGAAAATTTCCACCCAGGGGATCCCGAGAACGCTGACAACACCCTGCAGAGAGAGAGAGAGAGAGAGAGAGACAGCATCATCGAGAACATCAAGCAGAAGCAGGATGAACAGGGCAACATTACATTCTACAGAGGCTGAAAGCCCATAAACTTCGGAGCACACTATGAGCTGGCAGAGGGGATCAATTCGACACTTCAAATCTCGGCGCACTCATTTGGATGACATCATCGATCGCATTCACTCTGTTTTGTTTTGTTTTAGAGCTGAAGAAAGCTGCATGACTGGTTGCATGAAAGCACAATCACACAAAAGAGTTTCTTCTGGCAGCACCACCGCATGTTTGGGGTGCAAGATGGAAGCTATGCGTTCTGTGACCTGTCTTTGACAAACGACTGCTGAAAGAAAGCCGATCACACACATGCACGGAACGGATAGTCCAACCAATTCTCTAATCAAGAACGAGCGGCGGCTCAATTTTTACGATTCCAACACCTGTAAGCGCAAGTCTCTGCAAGAAGAAATCGGACAGAGAAGCAAAAGAGAAACGTGCGCTCACTGAACCACCCGCCCTTTATGAACTAGCCCAAACACACCCCACCCCACCACCCATTCACCCGAAGTTTCGGAAGGTCCTGGACTGCTTCGACCAGAAATTGAAGCAGTCTACAGATGTCCTGTGCGAGGGCCTGCTTTCCGGACTGCAAAACAATCAATGTGGAAGGAAGCAAGTCAGTGGAAAAGAAAGAAAAGGAACTGTTCTTAAAGGTTAAAAGGGAGATTGCCACACAGCCAAATATACCACCGGCATGCAAGAGAGCAGGAAAGCAGGCAGGAACTCCGCGATAAACATCTGGGCCGATAGGCAAAAAGGTCGTCTTGACTCGTTTGCCTTTCGTCTCTTATGACAGACAGACAGACAGACAGACAGACAGACAGGCACACACACACACACACACACACACACACACGCATACACACACACACACACACACACACACACACACGCTTATTCCAACAGTATCGGCTGCGAACAGGGAGAGTCGCCATTTTCGGTTAAATGTTTGCCGATGGAAGCAAGCTGTCGATAAGATCATACACTGACGTTCCTATTAGTGCTCCCTCTGCCGGAAGGCGAGTGTGCGTGATGCATTCGAGTCGAGGTCACCACCAGGTTAGCACTCAGCTTGGCCGCCAGAGCATCAACCCCGAGCTGATCCGTCACGCATTGCCTGCATTTCGTGTAGCAGTAGACTCGCGTGGAAATGGAATTCAAGGAATCTCGATCAAATTTTGGGCCGAAAAGGGAAGAGACGTGGCGAGAAAAGGAAGAAACAAAGCACTGCACACTTGAAGAGTCTGTCTGTCTGCCCGTCCGTCCGCCCGTCCGTCCGCTCGTCCGCCTATCTGTCTGTCTGTCTGTCTGTCTGTCTGTCTATCTGCTTCTTTACATGTCTTTCTTTCCCTTTGTCTCGCTCTCTCCGTCGCCCGCTCCCATTCTGTGTATTGGTCCGTCTGTTTGTCTTTCTGTCTGCCTGCCTTTCTTTGTCTCTACTCCTCCGCCCGATTATCCCTCCCTCCTTCCCTCTCCCTGTCTCTCTCCTTCTCTTGTCTGTCCGTTCATCCGCCTGCCTGACTGTCTGTCTGTCTGACCAGTCATCCACCAGGATCTGGAGCCGGCCGGCCATCTGAGTCATGTTGGTAACGAGCATGTTGGCCTGCAGAAAGAAAGGGAATGAATGCATGCACGTCCGCATACACGGGCTCACACCACTTGGCATGCACAGGTGCAGCTGGACCGATCATGTCAAACGGACGACAGAAGAAAGCCGGCCAGGATGGGAAGGAAACGAAAGGGGAAGGAGGGCATTACCACACAAAAGTGGGGCATTACACAATTTTCTCCGCCAGGCACTCGTCCACAGAAAGTAGCCGTCCAAAAGAAGCGCTCGATCTTGCAATCAACGAATGCAGAAGTCTTTTGTTTTTTCAAAACAATGAATGCATCTGGTAGCGCAAAAAAACTCAGCACAAAGACAGACAGAGACAGAGAGAGAGACAGAGAGAGAGACAGAGAGAGAGACAGAGAGAGAGACAGAGAGAGAGACGACAGAGAGAGACAGAGAGACACAGAGAGACACAGAGAGAGACAGAGAGAGACAGAGAGAGACAAAGAGAGAAAGATCAACAGATTGACTGACTGCTTTGTCGAAGGCCGCCCCCCAGACAAACTCTGCAGTCGAGTCCCAGTAGTCCCCCGAGAGAGTCTCCATTGCCGACAGAATTGCCCGTCTGTATATGTGTGAGCAGGCACGAAAGCAAGCAAGCAAGCACTCGATCATCGCTCGACAAAGAAAAAGACAAAGCCAACTTCAGCCGATGGGATCTGACGAAGAATCTTTTTTCTCAGATAAGCGGGCTGGTCGGATAGAGAGAGGAGTTGGGTGAATCCTTTCCGTGTGTGTTTTCATGGATAGTTTGATACAGGCGCTGCAAGATATTTTGATATTTGTGTTCATATTTGTGGTCATGCCCCCCAAAAGTCCAAGGGTTTTTGACTTCGCATATCCTCAATACGCATCTGTGCATCTATGCGGATTTGTTTTCATCTTCGGGTGTGTTTTGTCCACGAATCAATCAATCAGTGTCAAAGGTCCAGCCATACAGTGTCAAGAAAGATAGAAGTATAGAAGAATCAAGGGCTCCTTCTGCGCCTTCATCATTCATTTTCTCACTAAGTGTATGTCTGCTCCATTAATTCTGCGAATCTCCGAGATTGGATGATTTCTTTTGTCTTGTCCCGATGGTGACCATGATCATTGACTTTCATTTTCCACTTTCACCCTTACAACGTCAAATCTATAATTTCAAGGCCTCCCGTCGTGTAAGCATCAAAACTACAAAATCCAAAGCTGCGATCAAAAAGCTTCCTCATTTCATGGTAATCCCTCTCTTCATGCCCTCCCAGCACTTCCCCCTTCCTGGTGTTCCTTCCTTTCGTCTCTCTTTCGGTAGCCATGCCGCATGCCGTTGACATATCTGCTGACCTCCCGGCCGGAAAGGCAGAGACCGGGACCCGATAGTGGGTGTGTCTCAAGGCAATCCTGCAATCAGTTGCGTATTGACATGCGGAAGGGGTGTGGGGGGTGTTGGTGGGGCGTGGGGGTGGAAAGGTGTGCGTCTCTCTCTCTCTCTCTCTCTCTCTCTCTCTCTTCTCGCATGTGTGTGTATGTGTGTGAGAGAGAGAGAGAGTTTGTATGTGTATGCGTATGCGTATGCGTATGCGTGAAAGGTCGAAAGCCATCATTTCTGTACCAAAAGGGAGCTCTGCACCGGAGGAGGGCATCGTGGAAGAATTCAAGTCCAGCTACCGAATTAACGACTGTGTACCTGCATGCCTACTGAAGGAAGGCTTCCCTCCCTGCATGCCTACTGAAGGAAGGCTTCCCTCCGTGCATGCCTACTGAAGGAAGGCTTCCCTCCCTGCATGCCTACTGAAGGAAGGCTTCCCTCCCTGCATGCCTACTGAAGGAAGGCTTCCCTCCCTGCATGCCTACTGAAGGAAGGCTTCCCTCCCTCCCGACAGACACACCTCCCGTCCTACCATGGAATGCACTCCTCTGCAAAGTTCGGGTCCGCCTCGAAGGCCATGATGTAGGCGAGCATGTCTGCAGGAAGCCTCCAAAAGAGGACAGACAGACAGCAGGAAGGTGTGCATGGGATAAGTGCAACAGAAAAGGAAACAAAATGTATTCCAGGGGGCGGAGACGAAGAGAACAAAGAACGGAAGAAACGGATGAATGAATGAATGAATGAATCAATGAATGATTTGACGAATATATACGTGGGAGAATGGGTGGATAGAGCGATGAATGAATGAATGAATGAACGAATGAATGAATGAATGAATGAATGAGTGAGTGAGTAAGTGGGAGCATGGATGGATGGATGGATGGATGGATGAATCAGTGAGTAAGTGGGAGAATGGATGGATGGATGGATGGATGGATGGATGGAGAGATGGATGAATGGATGGATGGATGGATGAGTTCGCGGATCGGTGGATCGCTGTTTAAATTGACGAACCAGAAAATTGATAGACAAGGATGAATTTATGTAAAACACAAGAAAAAGGCAGAAAAAAGCACAGTCGAGTATGTGAAGACAAAAACATGACCAAAGGAGACTGCAAAATAAAGAGGGGCGCGTGCAAATCAAGACAAAAAACATAGACCGACCCATGAAAGCCGCTGACTGGACTGCCTTTCCAGTTTTCATGAAGAATTCATTGTTTTGCATGATCCTGCATCAATGCATTTCCACAACGGAAGGAGAAACAGCGCATGCATTTTCTTTCATACAGAATTCTTTTTCAGGCAGTGCATGATCATCAGAAAGAAAATGCATGATCCTGCATCAATGCATTTCCACAACGGAAGGAAAAAGAGCAGCGGCCAAATAAAGCCTTGCTTTCTTCTTTTATGATTGTATTCCCACAGATGTTCGAGCGAAGGGGTGGGTAGCCAGTCGAAGTCATCTTGAGTTTTTGTTCTTCGGTTCGCTGTTGGATCCGCACAGAAATAAATATGCTCAGAGATACAAGAAGAACATCCACTAATGTACTGCCCCCCTGCCTTTCGTGCCTTCTTCCCTGCTTCCCAAAAAGCTGATCCTCTTCATGCACCCTTTTCCCATGCTGTCCCATGCCATCCCCAGGCTGGGTTGACGCACGCATGGACGCACCGAATGATGTTATCGTACGCCAGAGACCCAACGTTGTCCTGCTTCGTCCCTGCCTTGGTCACTCTGCTCAAGGCTTCCTGCAGCAGAACATCTTACAATACACAGCGGCTCTCTTTGCATTTTCCGATTCGTGACAAGCTGTTCCACTGCGCATCCGCAAAAGTTGCGCGCGAGAGAAATAGGAAGAACGAAAGCATGCGTGCAATCAAGCAAGCAAGAAAGAAAGGGGGGGAGAGGGGAAGAGAGAGAGGGAGAGAGAGAGAGGCCAGCCAGGAATGAATTAAGGAAGGAAGGAAGGAAGGAAGGAAGGAAGGACGGACGGACGGAAGGAAGGAAGGAAGGAAGGAGAGAAGGGAAAAAAAGAGGGAAAGAAGGAAGGAGGGAAGGAAGGAAGGAGAGAGGGAAGGAAGGAAGGAAGGAAGGAAGGAAGGAAGGAAGGAAGGAAGGAAGGAGAGACGAAAAAAAAAAAAAAGGGAAGGAAGGAAGGAAGGAAGGAAGCAAGGAAAGAAAAAAAGAAAATGGCGAGGGGGCGGGGAACCACGGACCCTCATGACTTCAAGTCGTTCCTTCGGGTCCAAATCCATCGCAGTCAGCTCTTCAATGTAGTTCGGTGCTGCTTGGTCTTTCAGAGATGGGGATGAAGAGTTCCCACTAGGGCTGGTGTCTCTAACGGGTGCTGGTTCTCCTCCAGGAGGAGGGGGGGGCGGCGTGACGGAAATCTGCGCTTGAATTGTGACTTCGGCAGAGAGTTCACGTACAGCCGATTCCCCCTGAGTCAGTGAAAGTTCCCCCTCCCCTACTGAATCCTCCCTGCTCAATGCCATTGAGTAGTCCGGCGTGTCGCTTTGTCGTTTGTCTTCATGACAGTCTACATTGGACTCATCCATATCAGGGGCCGTCATGGATTTTGGAGGTGGGTGTTCGTGGTTTTCCTCCGTGAAAAAGCGATAGTGGTGTTGATGAGGCGAGACATGCCTTCCTGCCAGCGCTGCATGAAGGGAAAATATCATAATCAGCCACGAAGATCCATACCATGCAAGTAACGTTGGCATTCTGCACATGTGCATGCATTTCGGAAGGCACCTGTATGAATACACGGCATGCAGAGCAGTACGGCCCTGGCCTGCCTGACTAGCCCCGGCGGGAATCCAGGACAAGAAGCAAACCGGACGCATAGGCAAGATGTGTTTCGGCTCGGTGCAGTTCCGAAGAGACGTACATTAAAGAGCATGCCATTTTCCGTACACTAGTTTATGCATGGAGCTCACCTGAGATCATGAAGGGACATTTTGACTGCATGCCCTGCTCCTCCTTTTCACGGAGCGGCTGATTGGAGGATTTCATCCTTCGAGTCTAGCGAAGTGTATTCACTGGCCTGAATGTCTCTAATTGTGTCCACCTGTGGACCTGGAAACGGGTGTTCACCTGCGGGCAGGTAAGGTAACCAGGAGAGGCCCAGATGTGCAGTGCTCGAGAGGCGTTTGCTTCAGTTCTTTCTTTCTGGCAGCTCCCAAAGAGTTTCACGTCGAAAAATTCGGAAGTTTCAGATGAAGTCTGTCAAAGAGGAGCGGTCAAAAAGAGACTCGTTCATAACATACGAGGCGAATCGAAGAGGCATTAATTGACGTATATACATGCAGTCTGCCTTACACTGAAAGTCGGCTTTCACAAAACCTTAAATTTGTGTACGAATATGCGCTGATGAACGCGCGCGATCACGAACCGATACAGTTTGGATCGATCGACATGCAAAAAAATACTAAGATCAACACAATCAAAGGTAAGACTGATTTCCAAGCAATGTGGCCGCCCTTGCGAGCAGAAGAGAAGTCAAAGAAAGGCGGCGGCTCCTCTGGTCCATCTTGACTGCTGATCGACTCGACGAGTGACAATCGACCCAAGCCTGTAGAGCCAAGCGAGGAAAGATGGAAGTCTTACGTGACGTCCGCCGATCGAGGCATGGACTGCCAGGTTCTCTTGCTTGATCATCCGGTCACCGGACCTTTGATGGCTGGAAGCTCGGTGCTTTAGACGAAGAAGGGAAATCATAGAGGTTTCCGGTGTCGACGCGGAGTGAGTTGCTCTCCCCGTTCTGTATGCATGTGCGAATGACTATATACAAGCGAAGCCAATCTTCGATTGCCTGATGGCTTCTCTCGAATCTCAAGGGCACCAAGAAGCAGCAAAAAATGACTTGCCCATCTACACGGCCCCAAACCACTTTTCCCTCAGTATTCAATACTCTGCCACTCGACTTTGATGAGGAGATCGTATTTGCCCACCAATCAAATGATAATGTGGGGAGTGTCCGCACGCGTGCGCACACACATACGCAAACTCTCTCTCACAGACACACAGACACACACACACACACACACACACACACAGAGAGAGAGAGAGAGAGAGAGAGAGGCCTTCGCACATTAATGCACGTATGCGTGTTTGAATGTCTGCAGAAACAGGTACAAAGGGAAAGAGCTCGACAATCACGACCTATCTTCACTTATCCCCGCGTCGTGGACGAAGGAGATTGATGACCATCACATTCTTTCAGCAGCAGAAAGTCTCAGAAGACATCAACTGAAAGGAAAACAGAAAAAAAGATCGACGATAACCTTTCAAGGAGACTCTGCGACATTCTGAAAAGGGTGCCGCAAACACCGGCCCAGAATCCCAAAAAAGCCGGAGACTAAAAAACCAAAGTTCAGCTGTCCTCATGCAACATTTAGGAGAAGCTGTCAATCGGGATTCCCCCGTTAGGGGGAGCACGTTGACCTTCTCCAGACATTCAGAGGATCACAGCGTACCCAACGAAAGTTGGGGAGAGAAAGACGTGCAGTCAGTAGGGAGGGGGGGAGGGGCGTTTTGCACAGGGGAGGAGATGCATGGCCACCCCCCACCTGGGGACCGCGAGGGAGAGGTAGATGGTGTGGTGCATCTGAATCTGCCTCGAAGCGGCCCCGCCTCAGAGTACAAGGAAGACGCTCCCAACACACCGGCGGGCAGTGACATGTGGATGACAGAATCTCCAGGTTCTTTTCGGAGACAGGTGGACAAAGGGAAAGGGAAAGACGATGAAGAGGAGAGTGAGGAGTCTGAGGAGATCTTTTTGGAGATCTCCGAAGAAGAACTGGATTTTATCAGAACCGTCAAGGTGGGTAGAACAAGAAGGAGAAGCTCAGAACGGCTTGAAAACGGGGGGGGGGAATAAATGAAGGAAGAAATAAATAAATAAACAAATAGATAAATAAATAAATAAATAAATAAAGAAAGAAAGAAAGAAAGAAAGAAAGAAAGAGAGAGAGAGAGAGAGAGAGAGAGAGAAAGGAAGGAAGCAAGGAAGGAAGAAAGAGAGAGAGAGAGAGAGAGAGAGAGAGAAAGAAAGAAAGAAAGAAAGGGAAAAAGAGTGTAAAGAAGGGAGAAGGGTGGGCCGCAAGCGTGCAAGGAAGTAAGAAAGAAAGAAAAATGTACCGAAAGAAAGAAAAGAAGGAAGATATTGTACTTGGCGTCAACCGTACATATGCCTTGTACCGTTATCTCCCTTCTCCCCTTTTGGTGTCTTTCTTTTCTTTTCTTTTCAGGATTGTTTGAATTTTGTGATGACGAAGGGAACAAAAACCGAAAACATCGGCACAGTCATGGTCAGTCGGGGATCTTCATCCAGATCGAAATGTGTTCAAAGAAAAAGACGCCACCAATCTTCTTCCTCCTCCTCCTCCAAGTCTCTAGAGACAAAGTGACCCGCAGGTGCAAAGAGAAAGGGGGATCAATTGAGCTGGCAGCAATGTTGCTCTCTCACTCTGAGACGCTCTCCCTCTCTCTCT
>JAHBMJ010003798.1:61303-86405 GCA_018398765.1 Chromera velia | reverse complement strand
TATCTTCCACTTGCTCCGTATGTGTCAGTCTTTGAAAGCGGTCCATACTATCCTAACGCAAGTGCTCCTTACTCGTTCATCCTTTCTCATTTGTGGCACTCCGTACTGGTCTCCCTCTGAACATCTGGATCTACCCACGGAATTGTCTTTCTTTTTCACAGCTTCTCATTGACACACACAAAAGGATTTGCAAGCTTTTACGCCGTGTAGTGTGAGTTCTTTGTGAATAAGATTATGTTGTCTCTGTGCTCTGTTCTTCGGAATCCTCTCCGACCCCTGCTGACTGCCTCCTGTCCGGTTTGACTAGCCTAGCTATGAAGCCCTCCTTCCTGCACTGTTCCCCTTACAGAAGAAGCAATTCTTTGTATTTGATTGGCGGCGCTAAACGTTGCTTTTGAGCATATTTATTAGTGTTGTTTCTGTGTATTTCTTTTCAGGTAATATTCACTAACTTCTACGTGCCGCGGTGATCATCATTTTTCCCACCATGCACCCTAGCTAATCAACCAGCCTTTTGAGCATATTTGAGCAGATTTGCATAGAAGTAACGATTGTAGATGATATAAAAGGCTCTATATTACTTTGGGTAATCTAGTTTTACTTCATCATATTTTTTGTTAGTATTTCTTTGCTATTAAATCATAATGTCTAGAATAATTTTTAGGGTATCACAATATTGCAGTCTGACTTGAGGGCAAAAGTCCATTTATGAGGGCACAGGCCTCATCAGGGATAAAAACAGGCCAGACATAAAAAGGGAGGGAACGTTACAAAAGCAGCTTATTCAAAAGAGAAAAGAACTTGTCATTCACTCTTTCAACTATCGCCTGCACTTCAGGAGTGTGGGGCGGACCAAACTTAGTGTGAATGCCTTCTCTTTGACAAAAAGAACGATACTGCTCGCAAATAAACTCGCCTCTGTTGTCCGAATGGACAATCTTCGGCTTCCCTTTCCCAGCCCTCTCCCACCTGCACGTCCAAGCAACCAGATGGGCCAGCGCGCGATCCTTGGAGCGACAACACCAGAAGGACTTGCGCCGTGTATGGAAATCAACGATCACCAACATATAACGCACCCCCCCGATGCCTTTCCTCTTCATGTCCTTCAGATCGTGGTAGATGTCAGCATTGAAGCTTCCCTCCGGACCCTCGGACTCTCGCTCCCCCTCTTCGCCTCCGTCAACTGGAGGTTCCTCGCACGGCTTGGAGACATGCTTTCGCGTCCCCGCAGCAGAACCTCGATGCTTCAACTTTCTGCGTCGGAAGTTAACTTTCTGTGTCGGAAGTTAACTTCTCGACATGCTTTGCACGTGTCTCGTACCTTTCGGCACTCCCCAACAGAATACGGCACACCTACCCCCTTCTCCTTCAAGGTAGCCTCCAGGCGCTGCCCAGTGGCATGCCCTAAACGGGAGTGCAGAACGTGGAGCAGATGCGCTTTGTTCTCTTCTGACAGATCAGACTGTCCAGAGAGAGCAGACTCTGACAAGGGAAACGTAGAAACAAGGGGACAAACACAAGAAGCCGCAATGGCCTCTTTGTTCTGAGTAAGACGGAGCACAGGAACATTGCCCGTCTGATCAATGGGAGCTCGGAACCATCTCCCATGAATGTCCCGCAAACGTACCCAACTAGAGTCGGAATCATCATCAGACGAATCCTCCCCCTTCAAGTGCAACTTCTTCTTCGCACATGGCAACAGCGCACGACTGATTAACCTATCAATACACCCTTCCTCCGGAACGATGCGTACATTCCCCCCTTCATCCTCAAACGGAAGGTGGACTGTCTTGACCCCTCTCAGAGAGAGGGGCGCAGCATCAGAGGCGAGACGAAAATCAACTGACCGGTCTTCAGAAGAGACAACGAACTTCTCGAACGCAGGGGTGAAAAGACCTAACGAGCAACCGAAGTCAGTAATGTACTCCCCATCATCCCCCACCACGACAACAAAACACTCGACAGGGGTCTTTGGGACAGAAACACAAACATCCTCCCACTCTGGCTCTTCACACCACCCACTCTGCTGCGCATTACGTAAGGTTGCCCTCACAAAACGCTCTCTTCCAGCCTTTGACGAGACCCCTGCCCCCCCCCAGCGGCTGGACTGGGACTGGGAGGGGGCGGCCCAGGGGCCTTTCAAAAATCCTCATCAGAGAAAGATCGCTCCCGATCCTCTCTAAGCTGGAACATGGTTCCCTTCTGCACAGGAATGTACTCACCTGCGGCCTTGGCCTGCTGTTGCTTCCTCTTGGGGTTCTTAGGGCAACACCTCATGTAGTGCCCAACCATACCACAGCCCTCGAAGCTGCAGCGAACGTTGGCAGCCGGGCATCCTTTCTTAGGGTCGAGGTGCTTCATGTAACTGCAGTTGGGACACGGCCAAGTCTGGGAAGAACTCGCGGCACCCGACGCTGCTGATCCAGACTGGGACTCCTTACCCCCCTCACCTTGGAAAGACTTCTCCTTCCGGTTGCTCTTCTTCCCTCAACGACCCTTGCCTCGACCCTTCGGACACTGCGAGCGATCAGCTGCAGCGCCAAACTTGTGGTTGCGCTTGGGGGGAGAAGAAGACGAACGACCATCAACAGGTCTAGTAATCTCGTAATCCTCAGTGGCGTCGACCTTCGTGTCAACGTGCACAAAGATCTCGTCGTAGGTGAGATCTAAGACCTTGTTCCCGGTCTTCAGAGAGGCCTTCTCAGTGGAATCGTTCCACTCGGACTTGGTGAGCATACTCTTCAATACACGACGCTTGAGGTCGGCATCGGGCTTGTAACCTACAGTGCTACACTCGTGGATGGTGTCTTTCAACCGCTTCATGGCCTTAACGATGTCCTCTCTCCCATGCTGCCCTCTCTCCAGCTTCAGGAAGATGTCCTGCCAGGCATCCTTGTCTAGGGACTTGCGTCTGGTGACCTCAACTGAGATGGCCTCCAGCAAATCTGCCTTCTCCTTTCCCTCACCAACAGAGAGGTGAACTTCCTCTTGAAGGGAAGGAAAGGCTTTGAACGCATGAAGGAGGGCAAGGACCCAGAGGGCGAAAACGTGCTCTTCTTTCTCCACAAAGGTCATGATGAACTTGGTGGTGAACTCGAAGGATCTTCGCCAGGTCTTGAAGTCCTTGGCGAAAGCAACACGGACTTTCTCCTCCTGAGACTTCCAGTCGTGAGAGGTCTTCAACTCGGGAACCCACGACAAATCCGGCAGCTTGATGGCAGCTACGGAGGAAGTACTCGGTGCTGAATCGTTGCCAGGCATGGTAACAGATGCAGCAGCGAGAACAGGAGAGGAATGAGCAGAAGACACAGGAGAATTGGAACCAAGAGGCGCAAATGAGTTCCGTATTCACAGGAGAGAACCAAGCAAATGACGAATAAATGCCCGCCTGGGAGCACCAAATTGTGACGGTACGCTATATACTTAGCTAGGGAACAGCCAAGTACATAGACTTGAACAGAACAGAACAAACAGGAAAGTCTGAACTTACCAGACAGCAAAGTTCTTCAGTCTTCTCGACTCCATCTTCTAGCAACAGTCAAGATGTTTACTGGAGACGGCAGTGCATTGACAGCGATTCCGTCACTGCTTCAACATGAGAAACTGCATGACCCATGCCCGCGTACCAGTGTGTGTCTGACTGATTGAACTGCCATCCTATCACTTTCAACCACTGACAGACTGATCGCACTCACAGTTTCCTTCAATCACATGAGCTCACATTCAAGCCCGACTCAAGTATCGCTGGCGCATGCACTCAATTCGAGTCTGAACAATTTGAAAGAATGACGTATTCAGTTTGACGCACGCATGCAGGGCTTGGCCCACTAAAGGTCCGCGCGGCCCGCCTAGTACGCCTCGACACGCCGCCCCGCATGCACTTTCTCTCACACATATGGCACACATACACCGAACAAAAGCAAACGGAAACAGATTGCAGCTTATTTTGTTTAAAAAGGTATCAGAAGAAAGACCAAGAGAGGGAATAAAAATAGAAAAAGAAAAACTGGGACGGGTGCCCTTTTCTTATAGAAGGGTAGCAACAAGAGGAGAACACAGAAGGAGAGTAGCCTACAGAGTAGGAGACAGGACGTTAGCGGGAACAAAGGGAAAAGTGCCAGAAAGAGGAGGGCAGAGAGATGCAGAGAGTGTCATTAGAGGAGAGACTCTGCCCTTTTTGCAAAGGATGGATGGAAACAGAGGTGTTGGAGGATGAGATCCATATGCTGACTGAGTGTCCGATTTATGATAGAAAAAGAGTGCACATGTATAGAACATTAGGAGCAGACTGGAACGAGGGAAGAGAAAAGAGAGCAAGAGAAGTTTTCAGAGAGAAAAGAGAAGAACAAAGAGGAAGACTGCACACTGAGGCTCTGTTCAAATTCTTAATGAACGAAGGGCATAGTGCGGTGGATGAGTTTCTGGGGAGGGCAGCGTTCAGAAGAAGAGTGTTCAAGGAAAGCCCAGGAAGGTATGCACCTGGAAGCTCATTAGATAAAACAGTGCTGGCACAGAAATATGGAGTGATCACAAAAAGAAAGGGAGGAACGGAAAGAAGAAAAGAAGAATACAAGACCATCCTGGAAGCAATGGAAGCAGGAAGACAGCTCAGGAAGGGAGAAGGAGAAATCGTTGAGAAAAGAATGGAGAGAGGGCGTGCACAAAGCCAAAGTGTTCTTTTGTCCTGTATCATTGGATCAATTTTTGGAGCAGTCCCTTCTGAGCAGCCCATAGACTAAAGCATACAAAGCGCAGACAGATTGTTGTTTGTTAGCGGCCTAGGAAACCAGGCGGGCTACGGGGTGTGGTCTGAGCCTCAGCGATGAGGTACACCCCCTTGCTGTTTGCGGGGGCGACCTCTATAAGACAAAACGGCAACAGTGCTCTAGGGCACCACTAATCACTAATCACTTCAAATTATTCATCTAAATTACTGAAACTTGCATAGTAAGTGAAAATATAAAAACATAGTTTTTTGAACACTATAGTATTACTTTAATAGAGTTTTGTAAGATTGAGAATTCTCTTAAAAATTGATTGAAAACCCTCGTGAAAATGAAATAACGCATGTTGGGGGCGAGTGGGGTGCTTTTTGCCCCCCCCTCTACATAGGAGACCGGCGCTTCCACAAAAAACTCGTTCTCATAATTGGTAAGGAGCTAGAAGCTGAAGCTTTGTGTAAGAAGACGTTGTAACGATAGAAAAAGAACTATGGAACAGATTTTTTATATCATTTCTAGAAAGATAGGCTGCCATACAAATTTTGTAAGTTTCATACCGTTTTTTTTACTATTCAAAACCGTTAAAAAATGGCCTCAAAATCAAAAAATTTGTATGACAGCCTATGTTTCTAACAATAATATAAAAAATCTGTTCTATAGTTCTTTTTTTATCGTTACAACGTCTTCTTACACAAAGTTTCAGCTTCTAACTCCTTACCAATTATGAGAACGAGTTTTTTGCGGAAATGCCCCGCTTTAGGGGGGCAAAAAGCACCCCACTCACCCCCGGCATACGAAAAAAATAGATAACTTCAAAGCTACAACTAAACAAAAGAAATCACATTTGATCCATCGATTCAGATATAAACTGACATCGTGTGCATGTAAATCTATAGGCGTAAATACTCAACACCGAGTCACCGACTCACGATGTTTTGATTTTTCCTTTTTTGGATTTATTTCCTGCTCGCACATCCGAGGAAACTGCCGGGCTCACAGCCGCTTTCGTTGCAGCTCTTTTTTCTTTCCGTGTGGACGACCTCGATTGCGGCTGCATAGGGGGTGTGATCGTTTTTTCTTCTGGAATGAGGGCGTCTGCCTCCATGTAGGCTCTTAGAGCGGCTTCATCCTCGTCCTCGTCCTCTGCGTCTCTCAACGCGTCCTCGCGCCAGCAATAGTTTTGCAGACCGGGACAAGGACTTGCACCAGAAGAGGAACATGGGACCGGAGACGGAGCAGAAGAAGAGAGGGAAAGCGAAACACGTGCAGAAGGTTTCACACTGGAATGCCGCCCTGTGTCCGTCTCTCGTGGAGACTCCCCGTCATCGTCTTCTGAACTTCCCGACGGCCGTCGTTTCTTCTTCTCTTTTCCTCCCTCTTGCTTTCCCTCCCCCTTTCCTCCCTTCTTCTTCGTTTTCTTTTCACCTTTTGGTTTCACTCTCGTTTCTCCCACTACGCCGTCGGAGTCTCCTTCCGTCGTTTGTGTCTTCCTTCTCTTTCTGCCTTGACTCTCTCTTTGAGGCGGGGTGCCTGATGTTGATGGTCGGACGCCGTCCTCAGACTCGCAACCCTCTTTCGGGTTTGAGAAGGAGTCAGCAGATCGCGAGCTTTCTGTCTTCTTTCGCTTCTTCTCTACAGAGCTCTTCACCCTCCGTGAGGAGACGGACTCAGCTGGAGATCTCTCGACCTCTCTCATCTCGAGCTCTTCCTTTTCTGCTTCCCCTCTGCCCCTGCCGCCCCTCGTCGGAGCTGAGGAAGAAGGAACAGAGAGGCGAGGTCTTCCCTTCTGCAGATAGCTCGGAACGCCTTGATCGAGCTGCAGACAAACAGATAGAGGAAAAAACGGGTCAGTCAGTCAGTCAGTCAGTCAAGGAGACAGTCGAACTCAAGAGAGCGGCATGCAGCCAAAAGTAGACCTCGATCGTTCGAAGAGCCGACAGGAAGAAGCAGACAAATTGTCAAAAGGACAGAGACGGAAGAAAGGATTTGGGAAGAAATGCAGGAGAGGGCAGGCAGCCAGGCAAGAAGGAAGCGTCGACTCTGCGACCAGAATTCTACTCCACTCCGGCTGCTCTCTGTATGCATGTGTGCGTATGTTCTCACATTGCGGCGGGGAGGGGAGGATCGTCAGCTGATTTGATGCATGTTGCCGGTGGCGTCAACAGTCTGCCTATGTTTCTCGCTCTGCCGCCCCCCCTCCTCTTTCTATGTGTGTGTATTTGTGTGCATGTATGCGCGCGCGCGCGCGCGCGCGCGTGTGTGTGTGTGTGTGTGTCGCCTCGGGGCGAATTAACCAGTTTGACGAGGAAGCACGTCTGTCTGTCAAGCTGCACCGACGTACCTCTGAGAAGATCCTCGCGACCTTCTGTTTCAAGGCAGATTGGGAGAGACGGCAGACCCTCGCGGTCCTCCTTCCCTGGTCCCACAAAGACACGGGGGGGGGAGAGTGTCGACTGGACTGAAGAGAAGAAGAGGAAGAGGGGGACGAAGATGTGTCAGTCGGGTCTTTGCCCGTCATGCCTCCACTACCCCTCTCTCCTGCGTCTCCTCCAACCCCGTCCTTTTCTCTTCTTTTCCTGCCGGCAGGGGTGATGCTGCTAATTTCGAAAGAGGGGCCCGCACGGCCCTCCGGGGTTGGCGTCTCTGTGGCCGGAGGGTCAAAGTCAAAAAGGACGGAGCAGAGAAGGGTGGCAAACCGTACGAGGGCTTTTTGTTCGTCGTGCTGCAGCACAAAGAAGAAAAAAAATATTCCGAATGCTCCATCGACGTGTATTTTCTTCTTGCCAAAACAGAAAGAGCTTCTCTTCTACTTCTACCGCAGGCAGGAGGCAGGCCCGACGAGAAGTGTAACAGCGATTGCTAAACGGAGAACTACCAGAAGGAGAAAAGACGGTGTTCGCTCGGTGAGGTGGCGGTTTAACGGGATTACCGACAAAACCGATCATGGTTTCTGCTGTGACTGCTCAGCTGGCCAGTCACTCCAAATCTATGTCCGTGAGAGAGAGAGGCAGAAGACAGACCGGCAGGCAGGCAGACAAGCGGGGAGGAATGCAAAGGAATGCACTGACGCGCGTTGTGTCGAGAAACCGTCGGGCCTCCTTCCTTGCATCTGCCAGCTGAGGATGGGAGACCACTCTTCTATACTGCATTCAGTCAGTCAGTCGGTCGGTCAGTCAGTCAGTCGGTCAGTCAGTAAGTCAGTCAGTCAGTCAGTCATCGGTCAGTCAGTCGGTCAGTTCACTTATTAGTTTGCTTCTTTCCCGGTTGCTGACTCAACAGTTTCACTCCAGACGATCAGTCACGTCATCAGTCAGTCAATGAGCCATCCCTTACACAAACGTACACGTGCACACACACACTGGAACAAAACGGGAGGAATCAAAGGGGAGGCTCAGAGTGAAGAGAAGAGGACTGCATGGGAGGATGGCCGGTTGTGATGGGGGGGAGGCAGAGAGAGGGCGGCTGAAAGGCAGTCGAGCAGAAAGGGAAAGAGGTGGATGGAACAACCGAAAGGAAGGGGAAAACCGAGAAGAAAGAAGATAGACCGACCTGTCTCAGTGCCCACTCGATTTTCCGCTGAGCTTCCAGAAACGCCTCTAGCCTCGACCCCTCCCCTTCGTCGTCATCTGCCTTTCCCCCCCTCCAAACACGGAAGTGAGGATGCATGCTCCGAAGAAAGCTCCTGGACGCACAAATGCGGGAAAAAAGAAAACGAGGCAGGGAGGAAATGATGTGGGGAGGGGACCATTCTGCAGAGTTTCAGCTCTGTCTCTCTCAATGCAGGCAGGAGAAGAGAAGAGAAGAACAGAAACACCAGAACGAATCTAGGCACGGAGGACATATTCCCCCCTCACTTGGTGCTCCCTTTCCGGCCCAATCACACCCACCGCTGCGGGTTCAGAGTGTCACCACCACTCTTGCAGTGATTCACAAAGAAAACACACACAAGCCTCATCTGCTCTCCTTCGTAAGATCGTGTCTCCGACATGCTCGCGGACTGCAATGAAAGTCTACATGTACCCCAACACACCCTTATCTGCTGACCAGAACAACGGTCTTCCATGCCATCCCCCTGTTCTAGTGGTAGAGCCCTCCAGCAAGGGATTGAGATGCCGTCTGAAGGCTTCATGTCCGTGCACGTTCATGAGCCCCTGTGTAAATTCACCCCTCAAAGTTTCCTCCAAAGAATCGACTGCATTGGAGAACCGCCGCACTGCTGCTTCCCACTCCCTTCGATTGACAAACAGCCCTCCATGATCCTTCCATTCTTTCCGGACTGCCTTCAGGGACACGAAGGGCACTTCGTATCTCTTCAAAAACTTCAAAGCAAATTTGGATCGCCTCACTTCGGCGTCCACCGATCCGCGCCTGACAAACCGGCCTCGATGGCGGCGGCAGAACACAAAGACAGGAGACCCACCACCCTGCACGGCCCTTCCACAATGAAGGCAAAATTTCCGAGAGACCCGGGAGAAGAAAAAGCACCGGGCGCCCATCTCATGACTACCACCCTCAGGAGACCTTCCTCGTACATTTTCAGGCTTGCACGGCTTTTGCGCCTCCTCTTGCTTGTATTCTACGCCCACTTGCTTGCACATTTGGCGGTACACATCATCAGTCTGCATTCAGGAACAAACAATCATTGCCATTGTATGATATTCATTTACGATTGAAATCCAGTCATAAAAAATCGCGAGTCTGCAGTCACAAACACATACACAGGCACATAGGGGCAAATAAAAAAGGCCATGGTCAAGACGGACGGAGGTCCCCAAAAGAACTAAAGCGGGTGGAGGCAGGAAGACTGACACAGGCACGCAGGCACAAGCATACAGCTAGAGCCACGTAGAGGCAGGGAGAAAGCATTCGACCGGAGGCAAGCAGGTATGCAGGAAGGGAGGGGTCGCAAGGCGAAGCCAGGACCGGGACATAGTCTAACGTGAAGGAAAGGAGACAGACACAGAATGTCAGTCGAATCTGCTATGCATGTAGAAGCGACGAGTACCCATAAGCTGCTCATGCTATCCCATCCTGTGTACTGACGAGAGCATAGCACAGAATATGGTTCTTACAAAGTGCTCCCACTTACCTGAACACCGAGACGGGTCGAGACGAGAAGCGAGACGGTGTCTGCGAAAGAAAGGAAACCCAAAAACTCAAAGAACAGGTCCTGAGGAAACTCGTCGAGGAACATTGTATCACAAGATGACAGAATGGTCTTCCTCCTTTCAAAACTCAAAGAATGCGATCCATTTGGAACGTGCTGGCCGCTTCTGACTTCAATAATCGGCTAGGGGCAGCATGGGGCAGCCAGTCTGGCTTGGATAGCAAAGCATGCTCGTTGCCTCAATTTTCGGCCGGCCCGTCAAGCAGTTTTTTGTACTTCAGCATGCGCGCGCATGCGAGCACCCGGCAAAGTGTTGAATGCTGAGCGGATTTACAAGAAGTGCCCCTCAAACACACTTTACGGGATCCGAAAGACTCCGTGAAAGACTGTTGTTTTGAGGTGTTGCGAGACACACTTATTGTAAAGTGGTGTCACTTCTGTCTTTCAATCCTCTTTCAATCCAATTCTTTTGTCACTTTGAAACTTTCCACCATTGGCGTGCTGAAACCCTTTCAGCCAAGTCTCCTCTTAGACTGATTGAACCCCCCTTTCTTGAAAACAACAAACACAACACAAAACAACACCTGTTGTTGAAGATGCCAACCAAAACCTCTGTGACGGCTCTTGCGGTGTCGACTGCTGTGTCGCTCGCTAGCGGTGCACCTTTGCTTGGTCGCCTTTTGCAGAACAAATCGAACACTCCTGTTACTGCTGATGCCTCTCTGACGGTGACCCCCTTCTCCTACCCTTACCCAGCAGACGGCAACGTGATGGGTCTGCAGTGCAACACAGAAACTGCTTTCTCTCCTGTCGCCTCCGAGTCGGAGAACCTTCAGGGCACCTCCCTCCAGTCCTGCCTGTATGAGACCATTCTTCGCAGAGGTCAGTTAGTACTTCAATCATCAGAACTATTCACTTGGCGGCTCCCTCCTTTCCTCAACAAACACGAATGTGTTGTTGCAACACTCACTGTTGTTCACGAGCTAGCGGTATTGCAATTGACTTCCTCTCCCGCGGGCTGCTCGCCTCTCTTCCCTGCAGAGAACATTCCTGAGGCAATGTGCGCCTGCATGGGTGTGACAACGTACCTGTATGACGTCTGCCCTGATCTGAAGAATGCCATGGGTGCCTTCCTCTGTAGCCAGGACCAGCCTTTCTGTGAGAGGGTCAAGGACACTGTCGGGAGGGACCCCGAGCCAGTGCCCTTCGATGCCGACGCCCCTGAGCTGGAGCTTCCCTTTGAGACCCCCGAGCTCCCCCTTCCTGCAGAGATCAAAGATTTCGTCAGCGAGGCCGAGAAAACCACTGCGTCTCTCTTGTGGAGGGCAAACTTCAGAAACTACCAACTGGCACAGAACTACAAATGTGCCGAAGGGAGGCAGACGAGCTACACAGACACAGAGGTGTTGCCTGGATGGAAACCAGAGAGACTGTTCACTCCTGAATACGCGGAGGGGACAGAGGAGGGACACCCCTGGGTTTCTGTGTCCTCCCGTGGCAAGAGCCTCCTTGTGGTTGTCAGAGGGACTGAGGCCTTTGCAGAGTGGGTCAGCGACATCGATCTGGAACAGGTGCCCTCTCCTCTTGGCATGCCGGGGCACTTGGCACGCGGCTTTTCGACGGTCGCTGGCAATGTCCTTGGGGATCTTCAGAAGATGATCACGGAGGAGACGGAGAGGGTGATCGTCACAGGGCACTCCCTTGGAGGGTATGCAGGGACGATCATCGCTGGAGGTCTGCAGAGACACATCGAAGACAAGGGACTGTCCACGAAGCTCTTTGGTGTGCTGTTCGCTTCTGGGAGAGTGGGGGATGCGGAGTGGCAGGAGGCGATGAACAAGAACACCAACGTGAGATTTGTGCAGTTTCAAGTTGACCCTGTGCCCTATCTTGTGTGCGAAGACCAGCCGAATTGTGGTCTGCCCGGGTCCTTTGACTTCTCTCAGATTGTCTCTCCGACCAAGACCGAGACTGTGTCTGCCCCCGACAACGCAGAGAATGAGAGAGTCGCAGATGGAGGAAGGAAGCTCTCCGCTGACTCAGAGACAGGAGATGGCAAGTTGATGTCTTTTGCTGACCGGACAGGGGTGATGACATTTTCTGACTACTGGCTTGGGACTTTGTCTTTTGTGTGGGGTCTAGCTGTGAATGGCGACATGAGGTATTTCAGTGCAGCACACACCTGCTCGTACAACTGCTTTTCATCGGAGGAGTCAGAGAATGAGGGGTCCTCTCTCTCTTCTTCTCTCTGTTCAAAAGAAACGTGCTTCGACTGGATTGATCACAAGAGCAACAAGGGGAATCGAGAGGTTGCCCCATCTTTTACCGCGCATCTGGTCGCGGGGGCGATGAAGCCGCAGAAGTAAATTTGTACAAAAGATTTGTGTTCTATTCCTTTGGGGTGGGTCGGGGCGGGGAGTTCAACAGGTGTTTGAGGAAAAGACGATGGGTTGGCTGACTGTTCGAATGAATGGATGAAAGCCTGATTCAGAGGTGTGTGCCAGACCCACGATTAAATGGTTTTGCCGAATGTTTGCATAGGAATCCGGTCTCCCTCTCTCTCTCTAGCTCCCTCGCGCTCTCTCTTTCCCTCTTTTCAAAAAGGATTGAGGAAACAAGGAAGAGTGATGCAACGCCACGTGCAGGCAGGAAAGCTGCGGGGCGCTGTCTCATTAGAAGTGAGGAGCGCCAATTCAGTGACCCTGGCTACTTGTTGCATCATTAATTCCTTCAAGTTTGTTTGAGTTGCCTGTTGGCGTTCATCCATTCGGTCCAACGGCTTTATGTATGGTCAGTGGCATTGACTGTTCAAAAACTACATACACCATAGACTGCACATGTTTGCTAGTCCATACTCTATGTAGTACTCTATGTTTCTAGCTATGTTTAAAAGAAAGTAATTGAAAAGCAGAAATGTATATATTATTATTATATGTATATACTATTATGTATTTACGTTTATGACAACTTTATGTATACTTTATTACCTTTAAGCTTCAGCTTTTAAGCCTTTAACGAAGAGTTTTAAGATTTTTTAAACAAGATGACACTGAGTACGTATAAATTTGAATTAGTGTCTCAAAATTTAGTGCCGAGTTGTTTTTTTTACTGCATGAAATGCCTAGCTAAACAAACACTCTAGCAAACACTGCATTTAGCACTGCATGCCTATATATGGTTGGCCCCTAGCTAAGTACTATCTCTAGAAAGAGGGCGTGCACAATTAAAGCTAAAGTGTCCTTTCGTCCTATGTCATTGGATCGATTTTTGGAACAGTCCCTTCTAAGCAGCCCATTGACCACAGTATGTAAAGCACAGACAGATTGTTGTTTGTTAGCGGCCTGGGAAACCAGGACGGCTACGGGGTATGGTCTGAGCCTCAGTGATGAGGTACACCCCCTTGCCATTTGTGGGGGCGACCTCTATAAGATAAAACGGCGACAGTGCTCTAGGGCACCACTAATCACTTATCACTAGGGCGGAACATATCAATCAATCAATCAATCAATCACTTACTTACTTTATCACTTATCCTCTAAAATCTAAGTTAAAACTTTGAATGCATTTTTACTTAAATTTTTAAGTCTGAATCTAGGAAGTCCAACTTAAAATTTGTTTTCTAAATTGTTTATTGCCTTTAACGTATCTATTAAGCCTATGTAAATCATTCAAGGCACGTCGAGACTGAGCAGTGCCCGTTTCTTTCTCTGAAACGCCTCTGAGTTTTCCCCTTCTTCTCCACCGCTGCCACCCGCATCGGGGAGCTGGAAGAGGGTCATCATTCGACCTGAACATGCCCTGCAAACATGAGAGAGAACGGCAAGTGTACAGCGGTGGTCTTCGTTGATGGCAGTACCATGATAACAAGCCCACATGAAGATTCAACCGACCGCAAATTTTGCTTGACTTCGCCTTTGGTATAGTCGTGGAAGCAACAGGAAGGAATACAGATACCCAGGTCCGACAGTCCGACAGTCAGACAGAAGGCAGAAAGGAAGCAAGCAAGCGAAAAGAAAGAAAAAAAGAAACAAAGAAAGAAAGAAAAAAAAAAGCAAGAAAGAAAGAAAGAAAGAAAGAAAGAAAGAAAGAAAGAAAGAAAGAAAAAAAAAAAGAAAGAAAGAAAGAAAGAAAGAAAGAATGAAAGAAAGAAAGAATGAATGAAAGAAAGAAAGAATGAAAGAAAGAAAGAAAGAATGAATGAATGAATGAATGAAAGAAAGGAGAAAAGGAAGAAAGGAAGAAAGAGAAAGAAACGAGAAAAGGAAGAAAGAGAAAGAAAGAAAGAAAGAAATGAGAAAAGACAGGAAGGAAGAAGGGCAGAAAGAAAGGAAGAAAGGAAGCAGAAAAGGAAGAAAGGAGGAAGGGCAGAAAGAAAAAAAAAGAAAGAAAGAAAGAAAGAAAGAAAGAAAGAAAGAAAAGAAAGAAAGAAAGAAAGGAAGGAAGGAAGGAAGGAAGAAAGAAAGAAAGAAAAAAAACAAAAAAAGAAAGAAGAAAGGAGAGGATGGACGGATAAAATTAACTAGCCGACAAAGAAATACACCGACCTGTACAGTTTATCATAAATAGCGAGCCCCTTCTCCCCCACGCCCTGAAGATCCGATTCTCCCAGGTGTGTGATCAAAATTGCCTTCAAGCCTCCCCTTTGAGCCTGTTCCTCTGCATCATGGAGAGTTGCAAAAAGGGAGGCAGCAACCTTCTCCAGCCTTTCTGTCTCTGTATCATCGTCACCCGAAGAGGCCACAGCAGCAGAAGAAGCGGAAGGGGAGCCACCAGTCTCTCCTGTCCCTCCAGAAGGGGGGGGGGAAGAAGAGGAAGAGGCAAAGTCCATTTTCAAATTTGCACCAAAAAGAGACGACAGCCTGCTTCCGCTTTCTGTGCCAAGATCGATGAGCAGACACTCAGAAGGATCCAAGGTTGGTACAGACGCAGCCCTCTCCCCATCTCCCGCCTGCCCTCCCACTTTCCTCGAAGAGTCATCCCCCCCCGCCTGTCCCTCTGCCTCTGTGACAAAATAAGTCGGTACTTTCGGAGAATAATGTGACAGCATCATACCCGGACTTATGTAACTCGTTTGTTCTTTTTCGGTTTGGGGGTTCATGGTGTACTCGATCTTTGCCGACACGCACACCTCTACCGTCTCCAACACAGCCCTCTCAGCAGACCCCTCCGGCAATCTAGACGCCGCGTCACTCACAGCCTTGCTGAGCATGTCTGCAGTCACAGCCCCCCGTCTGAGCACTGATAAGAGGAGACGGGGAGGGCCCGACGACTTCCCTCCATCTACCCCCGTCTCAGCAGGGCTTGCAAGCTCCAGACGGACAACAGACGACTCGATCCCTACAGGACACGGACCCCCGTCGAGAACTGTCACGGGGTGTTCAGCAAAGTTCTTCCACACATGCGATGCCGTGGTGGGAGAGATGCGACCAAAGGCATTCGCAGAGGGGGCGGCGACAGGCACCCCCGCGGACTCGATCAGCCTTCTTGCAAGGAGGCTGACGGGATTTCTGCAAGCAAACGCAGTACAAGTGAGGGAGTTTCAAGGGAAAAACATCACGACTTAGAAGTCGCCTCGCTCACTCCCACGTCGTTTGACTGACCTGACTGCGACGAATCCGGACGATGCCGTCACAACCGGCGGCACGATTTTAGAGGCCCGCCCCACCAACGAGAGGGGCCCCGGCCAGAACGCGTCCGTGAGCACAATGAAGAGGGCCTTTTCCTCTTCAGAAATATCCAAAAGAGAGAGCGCATCGTCCCTTTTTGCCACGTGACAGATGACAGGATCGCTGAGGGGTCTCCCCTTGGTTGTGAAAATAGAGAGCACGGCGGTCTTGTTCAGAGCATTTGCCCCAAGACCATACACAGTCTCTGTTGGGAAGGCAACCAGCCCCCCACTTCGAATTTTCTCTCCCAGTTCTTCGAAAAGCGAAGAGGCTTCTGCCGCATCAGACGGCAACACAACCACCTTCCCCTTCTCTACACGGGGAGGTTCGTCGGATGACATGGTTAGACGTTCGATTGACTGAGAAGCTGACCTGCGAGTACGGTCCGCAGAAAGACGGCTTGTTTGGGAGATGAAGAACGGAAGGTGTGTTCTCTGTTGCTCCTCTTTTCTCCTGTGCCGACTGAAAGAGAAAGAAGCAGAGTCGATCACAAGAGACGGCAACAGACACAACACCCACAAACAACGCATTGAAGCCGAACTCCCTCAAGATTCATCAAGCACAGCTCAGGCGAGCACATCCACTTCCACAGATGCGAGGGAAAGAGACCGCAACGTTTTGGTTTGCCCAGGTGAACCCAGTGCACATGAATGCATTTCATGGATTGTCCATTTGTGTCCACCTGGCCGTCAGTCTGAAAATCGGTTAACAGTTAACTTCCGAATATTTTTTGCGCACTTTGTGGCGGGACATGCAGACTCAAGGTGCCGCGGGCGCAATGCGCGCCAAGACACGGTATAGGACGGAGCTGAAGATGAACTTCTGCATGATGAAGGTACAACCACAGATGCTGCTCACTTGCAACCGTTACGCCGTCACAGAATACTATTGTGCTTCCTGGATTTTGTTCGTTTGCACTGATCTGACTTGTTGAGAATCGTTGCAGAAGCCCATCCGACAAGGTGCAGTGGTGGGAATGAGTACGGGAGAACAGACCGCAGTCGTGATTGGAGGGGGGCCTGTCGGATGTTTGCAGGCGGCAGTTCTTGCCAAACAGGGCTTCAAGGTGAAGCTCTTCGAACAGCGAGACGACATCAGAAAAGCGTCGCTTTATGAGGGGTGAGTCCGGAAGAACAACGGTACTGATGTGCTTCCCGTCTCCTCGAAGGATCAGTTCTACCGTTCGGGTTCTGACGAGTGCGTCTCTTTTGTGCCTTTGTTGGCTATGTGCAGACGGAGTATTAACTTTGCGCTTTCGGAAAGAGGGCGGAATGCTCTGAGGCTGATTGGACATGAGGAGGAAGTCCTCAAGCATGGAGTTCCTGTGAGTCCTTCATCATGGCCTTGCCTGGTTTTGTCTATGCTTTTCTTTGACTTCCTGTTTCTGTCACTGTCTCCGTCCCTCCACTGAACCTTTGGATCCGTCTGAGAACTGTCTGAAATTCTGCAACTCCCCTCAATGCAGGGTACCTGCATGGCTGTTGCTGGGACATGCAGATTCTCTAGTCCCGTCTCCTCACACTCCGATGTCGGTCCCGTTTTCTCCCGGACGGTTGTGAGACTTGAGTGGGTTTTCATCTTTCTTTGTTCCCTCCCGACAAATCTCCACACGATTGATTCTCCATGACTGCAGATGTACTCGCGCATGATCCACAAGAAGGAGACAGACGGGACCACCCAGCTGTATGCTGTGCCTTACGGAAAGGGGGTGCAGTGCATTTACTCCGTCAGCAGAAGGTGGGTGGGTACCCGGATTGTCCTCTACAGGCAGCTGATCTGCTGGGTCAAAAAGGTGCCTTCTGACTTGCTCTCCTAAGCCTCGAAGAAGAAGAAGAAAAAGAAGGAGGAGAAGAAGAAGAAGACGTTTGATTTGTTATTTTTGGTCTCTTCGAATCTCTGCTGGAAGTCCATGCAGGGTGCCCATTCTTGTACACGCATGCACAAATATGTACATTGAAAGCCTTCATACAGCACGCACGCACACACACACACACACACACACACACGCCCACACGCCCACACACCCACACACACACACACACTCACACTCACACACACACACTCACCCACTCACTCAAAGACGGAGAAGCGGGGGGGGAGGGAGACATGGCAGGCGGTCAGAGAGAGCTGGGGAGAGGGAGAGGGAGAGAGAGAACAAATGGGCGATCGATGTTGAGATGTGATTCTAAAAGTACACCAACGGTTGTCTTCGTTGCTGGTTTGCCTGCCTGCTTGCAGAATGATCAACGAGCGGTTATTGTCAGCCGCAGCTGCAGAGAACAACGTGGAGGTTTTCTTCCGTCACAAGCTTCTCTCTCTGGACGCTGCGTCTGGTTCTTGTGAGTTCGCCCCGATTGAGGACGAGTCTTCGGGGGGCACTGGAAGGGGAGGCAAGGCGGGGGGGAAAGAGGGGGGTGCTGCTCGCGTGGAGGGGGGCTTTGTGTTCGGGTGCGACGGCTTCAGATCGGCAGTCCGGAACGCAATGCAAGTGAGTGAGGGAGTGAGGGAGTGAGTGAAACTGTTTCTGTTTCTGCATAAGTGGCAGTTCCTGCAGTGAAGCGGCCTTCCTTCCAAATCGTGGACGGTTTTCTGTTTCCGTCTTTCTCTGCTTTCCTTTTTCCGATGGTTAATTCTCTGTCTTGCAGCTCGGGGGAGCACAAGCAACTGTTACCAGTGCCTTGTCGATTGACTGACCTTGATGCCGCGCTTCCTCACTCACCCTTTGCAGCGAGCATGTCGCATGAACTACTCTGTTGAGTATATCGAGCATGGGTACAAGGAACTGGCCATCCTGCCTGTGGGAGAGGGACCGGCACATGAAGGGCCCTCCTTCTGCCGGAACGGAACAGAAGCCCCGAAGTACAAAATGGCGGTGCACCACCTCCACATCTGGCCTCGGGGGTCCTTCATGCTGATTGCCCTCCCGAACCTGGACGGGTCCTTTACCCTCACGCTGTTCATGCCGATGGACATTCTGGAAAGTCTAGATGCAGGCAGCGACAAGGAGGTGATCGCCTTCTTCGAGGAACACTACCCCGATGCCCTCACTCTGATTGGTCGGTGGATTGGCTGGCTGGGGTTGCTTTTGAGCTACAGACTGTTCTGTGGCCTCGCTTCTTTTTCGTCTCCCTTTTGCGGAGAGCGCGTCGAACGACGTTCCTTCCCCGGACTCCTTTTCCGTCTCTCTTTTCTCTTCCCGTCTCCCGTTGACACCTTCTGTTCCACCTGCGTTCAACTGGCACTCTCCCCTTTGCCCCTCGTTGCAGGAAAGGACCACCTCCTGTCGGACTTCAGACAGAACCCCACAGCGCCTCTAGCAATGATGAAGTGCGAGCCCTTTGCTTACGGGAAGTCAGTCAGGAACCACGAGAAGGCCTCCAAAGAAAAGCAGAGGAGAAAACGGAAGGGTTGGCTCCTACCCACCCACCCTCTCCAGAGAGAGCGGGAGTCAGAATCAGCGACAGACAAACAGACAGACACGCAGAACGAGAGAAAGACGGAAAGAGCAGGACTTCGTGCGTGGACACGTTTCTGGAGAGGAGGGAAGGACGGAGGGCTGCCGAGAACAGAGATTGTCTTCTTCACCCTCCTGGTTGAGGTTCTTTCTCGTCTTCTCGTGTCGTCTGTCCACTCCCTCGAGTTTTACCCCCCCGCTGGTTTCTCCCCTTCCACTTTGCCGCCTCTTCGTTGCATGCCCCTTTCTTCTGTCCTTCAGGGTCTGTCTGACGAGCGTTTCCAAAGGAAGAAGAATGAAATGGATGAATGTAGAGCTGGCCGCATACATGCATGCATGAATGGCCGCCTTTGCTTACATGCGTGTGTGCATGCAGGTGTTGCTTGATGGGAGATGCTGCCCACAGTATGGTTCCTTTCTATGGGCAGGTCTGTCTGCATGTTGCATTCACGGGTTTTTGTCCCCTCTTCTTGCTTGCTTCTCTGCTTGTTCCTCTCCCCCTTTCTCTTCGTTTCTTCATCTGATTGCTTCTCTCTTTTTTTTTTTTTCTTTCTTTCTTTCTTTCTTTCTTTCTTCCACCGTTTTTGTCCCTGCTTTCAAAGCAGCTCTGTGCCGGAACATGTAAAGAGGGCCCCTCCCGATGTGGCAGTCATCTTGTCTCAATGAAACATAGAATTGACCGCCCTTTGTTTCTGCCTTCCTGCAGGGAATGAATTGTGGTCTGGAGGACGTGTTCGTCTTTTCGGATCTTCTCAGGGGAGAAATGAGGGGGAAGAAAATGGAAGAGGTGGCGTCGGCTTTTGGGAAAAAGAGAAAACCGGGTGAGCTTGTGTACGCCTGTACGCCGTCTCACTTGGGGGGGGGGAAGGGGGCACATTACATAGGGAGGAAAGCGCCCCGATGTCTTATTTAGACGGCATCACCTCCTCGTTCTGTCTCTGTCGGCCCACAGCTCTTCGTTGACTTGGGGTTTTCGCAAAGTGATTTTTTTTTCTTGCATTGCTGTTTGCGCTGCGATTTTTTTTTACATGTTGACAGTTCGATGTCCTCTTTTTCTTCTGCTTGATCCAGTTGTATTGTTGTATTCGCTTTTCTGTCCTGACTGCAGATGCGGACGCGATTGTGCAGCTGTCCCTTGAGAACTACGTGGAAATGCGAGCGAAGGTGAGTGAGGGTAATTAATTGGTCTTCCATCCACCCAGTCAAGCAGCCTCCCTTTCCTCTTTCCTTCTCGCAGAGCCTTTCATCGCAGTTCCTGATTCCTTGACTCACTCGCTCACCCACTCCCTCACCAGATCACTCGATGAATCAGTCAGTCAGTCAAAGGGTCTCTCGGCCACGACTTCACAGCGTTCGATCTTCTCACATCAGGCTCGAAGGGAGTCCGCTCCACAATGCCATAGGAAGGTGCATCTCACGAGAAAGAGAAACGGACAGGGCCCAGAGAGAGTACACAATGCATTGAAGAAGCCCGAATGAGTGTGTGTGTGTGTGTGTGTGTGTGTGTGTATGAATTTGTGAGTGCAGGTGGCGTCGATGTCCTTCCTTCTGAAAAAGAAGGTGGACGGTCTTCTCAACGCCCTCCTGCCTTCTGTGTGGATTCCTCAGTACACCATGGTGGCGTTCTCCCGTATCCCCTACAGTGAGGTGATCCGACGGAGGGACCGACAGGACCGTCTTCTGCAGGTCTCTCTGGACGTGGGGGCCTCTCTGGGGCTGCTGATGGCGGCGGGTTTGGGAGTGTATGCGGCCTTGCGGGCAGCGAAGAGGAGCTGACCGAGCTTATTTAATCCTGGGGGGAAGTGAGGGAGTGAATGATTTCCCCAACTTTGTCGTTTTGAGTTCTGAAGGTCTTCCAGTATTCATCCGTCCTGGGGGGGTTGGTGTGAGTTATGATCTGCTTCATTGGTTGCTTCAGTGAAGGAGAGAGGTCGGAAGATTCGAGAAAGAAAGAAACAATGGGAAGGGCAATGACAAACTTTATGTGCATAGAAACCGAGACAGGTGGAAGAGAAGGTTCCCGATGTACAAAAGATGGAGCCCGAAGTGATAAGGCAGTGCTTTTCTTGTTTGTCGGTCTGTCTCCGTGTGTCAGATTGATTTATGCAGAGAGAGGTTCAAAGTAGTGTTGAGGAAAACGAAAAGAGAGTGTTTCAAACGGGGTCTACCACAGAACAAATGGAGTCCGGGGCGATTGCACCTGGAGGCAATCTCAGTTAGAAAGAGTGAGAGACACAATTTCAGAGGCGTGCTGCAAAATTGCAGCGCAAATCCATGCAGGCGAGCAAACGGAAGACTGAGCGGACGAAAAATCGTTTTCCCAATTGATCAAAACAATTTGAGCGCAGTGAAGTTCTTTCAACAGCTACTTTGAAGTGCATGTTTGAAAAAAAAAATGTATGAATCAAACGGACGCCGAATGCACTGTCCAGTGAACACTGGCACGTCTAAGAATATCTAGGAACACGTCGACCACCAGGTTGGTCAATGTCGATCATCAACAGATTTCAAAGTTAGCGAATGATTTCCAGCAAAAAAAGGTTACTAGATAATACGATTCGATAGAAAATATACCGTAGGTTGAAGGTAGAGGTTGAAGCTAAACTTTGAGGTTTCTAGTAAAGTTACTGAAACTTATACTTCCAAACAAGCTTTTACAATAGTATTATGGGGCCATGTAAAAATTTATTTGAGTGCCAATGGCACGCAAGACCCCCCCCTCTCCCCCCAGACCTTCTTGTTTCGGCACGCAAATGTTTTTCTTAAAAAACAATTTTTTTGATACTAACTTTTTTACCGTTTAGAGTCCAAAATCATGTTGAACAACCACTAAAACTTAAGTTAAAAACTTATTAAAAACCTAAATTTGAATCATTATGCAAAAATTATGCGATCAACACACATCTGCGACAGGTTTGTTTAATATAATTTAATGATCAAACGGCCCGGGCAAAGTGTGCAGGCATTAGATCATCTTTCCTGTGATACATGAGAAGGGAGGACGTGTAGTCCTCGATCGGCTTGTTATTTCCACCAAACAGTCCCCCCGGCCCGAGGACATCCCGGTTGCCCAGTCCTCCTTCAATTCGAGGTGAACCTAGACAATCAAACCGCCACCACCCCCCCCTCTTCCCATAACAAATGTAGTGCCCGGAGCGGGCAGAAGTCGGGGCACCATGGTATGGCCTCTTGAGCTTATGAAAGGTGCGTGCTGCTCTGAAAGTTAATGAGTGACAAGATGTCCATGAGCATGACCCCACCAAAAGGGGATTCCGAAGAGAGTCAGACTGAGACTCAGTATGAAAAACGAAAAACCGAGACCGCAGATTCCCCAAAGATCCACTCCCCCTCACAAGACGAACAGTTAACAAGGGCGTCTGTACCAGAATTCTTTGACTAAAGCATCTAAAGCACTGCAGGGCATCAGAGGAGACTTGTTAGGGGGGGGGATGAGGGAATCGTGGAGGGGGAATGAAAATGTCAGACAATTTTTCAAAATTTTAGACCTCTGGTGCTTCAGAACCAGATAACATCTGGAGAAACCATTTAGTGGCTTTTATGTGGCAACCATAGGGATTAAAATTGAGCACTTACAGCTTGTCCATCAGACCCCACTGAGATGAATACCAAAAAAAGGCTCGATGGCACGCAAAGACCCCCCCCCCCCCCNCCCCCCCCCTAAGAGCCCGTTTGCATGCTATTAGCACGCAAATGAATTTTTATATGGCCCCTATTTAATTAAAGTGTAACCATTCTAATTGTGTGTGACCGTACTGCTGTGACGGTTTAACTGCGTGACAATTGGATTTATTTATTTATCTATTTAAAAAAAAAAATATTCGGTTCAGTCTAAAAAATTTGTTTATATAGAGTTTTATTTCAAAACTTAGGCTCTCCATTTATTGCCAATCGTCGTCAGTCACGTAGTGCTAGGAAAAGGTTCAAGGTTCAAGCTTCAAGGTTCACTTTGAAGTAATGAACCTGAATCAGGTTCAAAAACAGGTTTAAAAACAGGTTCACTTTTAATTATTTGATTGATTGATTGATTGATTGATGCCAAACCCTAGGTGGAGTTAGAACTCCCGGGCGGCGCATACAATAGAAACCTTGTTTTTTTGTGTTATTTTATGCCTTTAAATTAGGCTTTAATGCATTTTTAGAACGTTTTATTATAGAATCTATGCCTTAGTAATGTTTTTAAATAGTTTAAATCAATATTTACGCTCACATTAGGTGCTAGTCTCAAGTTATTCACTGTTTATAGTCAAAAATTAGTAATCAAAAAAGCCGTACCATCGTCTGACAATGCTTCATCAAACGAAATTTTTTCTGTCTCCCCCTTACCCCTATTGGTTTTTGCACATTCTTCTGGGTGCCGGTCCTTCAAGTGACTAAACAAATTTCCTGTTCTGGTTTTCCTGTTTCCTTCACGGATGATCGGAATGGAGCAAGCCTTATAGACCCCTTTTGATTGATCAGTCGGGTGTTTGTCAAACCAGTTCTACATCTCTGATTTTGGCTTCGGTGCATAAGACACAACCTGAGGTGTCAGAGAGAATGGGACCGCTGGAATTTTTTTCAACAAAGAGAATGAAAAAGGGTTGTACAGTGAAAGAGGTCGGACCCATGGGTAGCCCTCTTGTAGCTGGGAGTTAAAAAAAAAAGATCCGGAGATGGCAGTAGTGGAAGCAAGCAGAGGAACTGCTGCTGGTACGAGTCTGAAGTAGCCCCTCCAAAAAGACATTGTCAATTGCACTGTCGTGCAGACTGCTGTCAAACAAACTCTATGCTTCCTCATTTCTTCAGTAGAGACTGTCTGTTTTGATGCGGGGCCTTGCAAGTGGAAAACTTAGTAAGTCACGTATACTTCTTCACTTCTGCAACCGTCAGCATAAGTTTTCATGCTGATATATGATGCTGACATATGCTGACATGCGTCTGTCCGACATAATAGATTAAAGCGGCTGCAAACAGTTGTTGTGCACGTGGCTCCAGCTCCTTATTTCACCTATATCGGCCACGGGCGGCGCGGGCCTGGCCAGCCTTGTGCCAGTGGCCGCACGTCTGGCCTCCAAAACAGGTTCAAAACAGGTTTAACAGGTTCACTTTTTCATATTTGAACCTTTTCTCAATAAACCTTTTCCCAGCCCTACGTCAGTGTCTCTCGGTACCTGCCTAGGTGCCTGCATTGCAGCAATAGCCCCAGCACTGGCCTAAGCACTGGCAAAAGAACACTCCCGATGAGTCCCCATGCCTATAGCCCCATGCGGTTGTTTTTTTTGTTTTCTCTGCCCCCTCATGCAGTAGACCAAAGCTCTGATCACTGCAAGTTGAATTCCGGCTCTAGTTCCAGCTTTTACAGGCTTTTACTATCCCCACCACTCTGCTACTAAGACTGCTAGATCTGGTGTTTGTTTTCGCTGCAATTTGGTGAACTGCATGCTCTTTGGAGTACTGCTAAAGCTCCTTGAAAGCCTCCTTCTCTTAATGCTCCATTAATTTTGTTAATACCACAAACGGCGCAAAATCTAGCTAATCATTATAATAATTAATTCAACAATACTCAATCCAATATATCTATAGATAATCCAGTTCAATGTATTAAATTTTTACAGGAATAGCTACTAGAACAGGTATTACAATTTAGTACAATTTAGTAATCTATAAGCTAGTAATTTGCCCATAAAAAATAAAATCCAATTTGTAGGATGAATTTTGATTCAATTTTTAAAATTTGAACTTCAAGTTCATTTAATTTTCAATGTTTTTTAGTAACTTCAACTGTCTTATTCATGGTTTTATGTGCAATAAACTAGGCAATAAATCAACCGTTATTCACTCTAACAGATGATTTATTAAAATTCAGTCTCGCCACGCATTCAAAGTTTTTGTTTCAATCAATGTTTGCATGCTCCTCCCTTTCTCTTTCTCCTTCTTTGCTTTTGTGGCAGCAGGGGTTCCAAGGCACAAGATTTACACGGACATTCACAACATGGTTTCATGCAGCACGACATGAATGTAACACGTCACGCAACTTCATGAAACAACATGTATGAATTGTCCGCCGCCCCATCGTGAGCCCCTTATTGAAGCGGAAGAAGATTCTCTCCCGCTGCTTCCCTGCACTTGCCACCTCCGTCGCCCCCCCCCCGTC
>JAHBMJ010003798.1:0-61271 GCA_018398765.1 Chromera velia | reverse complement strand
GGGACTGACCCGCCACTCCCCCCACACCCCGACTAAGGCGCCGCCCTGGCGGGGTGGTGCTTTCTAGGTAGACCCCCAGTTGGATCGTCTCGGAGGTTCCCTCCTTCGGGTCTTCAATTTCTCCGCCTGCTGACTGAGGGGGCGCCTGGTGGGGTGTCACAGTTCCCCCTCCCCCCCCTCCTGCGGTCGAGAGGGGTTGCGCTGTCTGTTTGGAGTTCATTTCCAGAATATGGTCGGATTTGTATGTGTTCTGCGTCTGCTGTACCAGGATGATATTCGGGATTTCTTCGAGGAAGGGTCGGGCAAGCTCGACCGTCTCCCTGTCTGCTCTCTCCTTCTCTGAGGCTTTTGTGTTTCCCCCCACGATGCCCAGACTCAAGAGTGTCAAAGCAGAAAAGGTCGGAACCGGCTCGGCGTCTGCGTGGGAGGCCGAGGACGCTGTGTACTTCATAAGCAGACGCGCAACGACCCCGTCCAACCCCGTCATCAATCGAAGAACGATCACAGGGTTCGCTCTGTATGCGTGCCTGCATTCATCCAATCACAGAAGGGAGGTCAAACAGGAACTTTGAAGAAGCCGCGCAGCAATGCAAAAAACGGTCGGGGCACGGTCGAGAAGAAACCGGGGCCCCACAGGAAGTAAGTTGGGGAGAGAAGGAAAGAGAGAGAAAGAGACAGAATAATGAACTTTGAAATCAAAGCTGACAGACAAAAGACCACCACTGATTGCACGCATCTTTTTCTCCCTTTGTCGGTTTCACGCGTGCATTTCCTCTACATAAAACATCAACATAACATCGCACAAGTTGATTCAAAGAAAACCTTCACCAAGCCCCTCACGGACTTACTGGTTGATCAGATCGCAAAAGTTCTCCACAAAAGAACAGCAGACACCTCGGAATCGAGAGTCCGGCAGGTACCTGCACGCACCCACGCATTATAAATAAATGAATGGATACAAAGGGCGTGATCGAACGGCAGGCAACTGTTCTATCTGCCATCAGAGTGAGTGCCCTTCCCATGCACCCAATTCCTCACGCAAACCTCGATCGAGAAAAGGCCAGAGAGAAAATACAGAAACAGAGACAGAGAGAAACGAGAACGTCCTTTTCCAATTCACGCAGACAGAACCCCTCTTCATCTCTCTGCCATGCAAGCTCACTTGATCGCAAAAACGATGAAGTTCACAAAGTGCCCAAGAGGAGCTGAGTCCAAATCACCCGTCGACGTGCGAGACAGCAGTCCACTGATGTTGGGGGCTGTCGGAGAGGGAAAGGGGGCAGGCGAGAGGTCCTGTTCAGGGTCGGAGTTGTTGTTCGAGAGTTCCGACCCTCCGATTTCCTGCAGGCAGGCAGGCAGAAAACAGGTAACCAAAGATCACCATACAAGAAGACGTGCATCAGCGCTTCCGAACAGACCTACAGACAGCAGGAATGGGTAGAGATGCAGAATCATTGACAAAAGCACAAAACCATCTCCTGGCTGACTCAGACCGATAAAATAATTGGCTTCTGAGCGAAACCTTTCGAGAGAGAAGTCGGATTGCACACAGGCTCATTCATAAAAAAGGATGAAAACGTGGGCATTTTGTCGTCGCCATGTTAACCAACCCTCGAGTGCTTGAAAAGAATGGCGATACTTCTGGCCTCGTCCTTTTGCTTTTCCTCGTCGTTTGTCTGTTCCCTCTCAGGCTGCTGCAGCTCTTTCAGTTCCTCCACGGTGACCCTGCTTGATTCGTCTTTTTTCAGTTCAACAGCAGCACCCTCTGTCTGCACTCTCTCCACAGCAGTCACTGGTGTGTCCTCGAAATTTTCTGGTTCTCCGTCAGCAGTCGTCAGAAGCTGCTGCTGTGCCTTCAGCAGGCCGATCTGCACCCCAACATTCATTGACATACGGTCAGGAAAGAAGACATATTGGGAAATAATCATGCAGCAGCTTCGGTTTTGACTCTTGCACGTACCCGCTGATTGCTTCAGTTCTACTGTCTCTCTTCGAAGAAAAGTTCGATTCTTCGTTCCCACCCACACACATTGACAAAAACATTACACACGCACACAAAGGCGAAACCGATTCCTATAGCTATAGACACACTCCCACCGACCGCGACCGACCAGCAAAGACGAGAGACTCTCGAACGACGGAAGCACGCCCTCTTTCTCTGCAGCTTTTTTGGAATTCTTTGCAATTCCCTTCGTGGCCACATTCTGCATGCATCCATCGATCCACACATGCATGCACTTGAAGATGCGTGAACAGTTCGAGGAAGACACACGAAGAGAGAGAGAGGGGGGGGGCGGGGGGGAAGACACAGAGACAGAGAGAGACAAATGAGGGCTGGGTTGGTTGTTGAATACAGAGGAAACATCAAACCGAAAGGAACAGACACACAAAAGGAAACGAGTAGAACCATGATGAGAAAACAGAGAGATGGAATATGAAGGGGGAAGAAAAGAGGAAAGAACGTAGCGAAATAGGAAGACCCTAATATGCTTCGAAAACTTTGGCTGACACTTCCCTGTTCCCCTGCTTGTTTTGAAATTCCGTCCCCCTCTTTCAGTGTGAATTCACATTTCTACTTGCCGTCCTAGCTGTGTCTGAATGTATTTGCCTGTGTACGTCTTCGCTGGCTGACCATTTTGAGCCATTCGCTCAACTTCTTCAGTTTGAATCCTTCCTCGGTGTTCTTCTCAAAGCACCGTCTCAAAAGGGGATCGTCCCTCCACGCAGTCTCCAGAGCGCGCTTGGAGGACAACACGCCGCCTCCCGTCCCCCCTCTTTCCCTTTCTCCCCTCTTGATAGCGTTTGAGGAGGCCCTTGAAACCGCACCCATTGTGCGAGACAGCAGGGCACTGCCGTTGGGGGCTGTCGGAGAGGGAGAGGGGGCTCGAGGGAAAATTGTGGGTCGGCGGCTCTTCTTCGACAAGAGTCCCGAGGTGTTGTGGTGGGAGTTGACGAGGACAACTCTCAGGAAACCTAGGAGTTGGACTTGGAGACCGAAAGTGCCGTCGCTGATTACCTGCACAAACGCACAATTGTGCATCTATGTAGAGACTGACACACACGCCTCTAACTCCGCCCGTGTACTCAGGAGAAAGCAGGAAGGCACAAAGTGCACAAAGGAAAGACTGCTTGAGCCAGTGAGGAAAGTAAGAAAGAAAAAAAGACTGTCTACATACACAAGACTTTTCCCTCTCCCTGTCCACCCTGTCCCCGCCCACCTTTGCCAACACTTCCAGAAGAGGTTCTGCCAGGAAGCAGGAGATCTGCTTGGCACGCCACGAGTCTCCCAACTGAGACAAAAACGTCTTTAGGAACTCCGTCGCAGCCGCCCGTACAGGTCCATTCAATGCCGCCCAGTCCTCTGTCTCCGTCTCCATCCTTCCGTCTTTCCGGTAAGGCGTCAATCCATCCTCTATCTCCACAGACTTGGTGCGGGACCTCTGGGCAGCCAGTGCTGCCTCTGTGTCCCCCTCCGAAAGCACGCGGTGGAACGCTTCTGATGTTGTGCTCTTCAGAGACCGCGAGGGGTACGCCCCCCCCTCTGTGAGATCATCTGGCCTGTCTGCCGAAACCTCTCCCTGAATGAATCTCAGAGCCGTGACGGCAACTAGATCGAGATAGTCGACTACTGGCATGTCATGTGCCATTGCCAGAGGAACTATCGGAAAGGACGCACCCGTCGAAAGGCGGGACTGACCCACCACTCCCCCCACACCCCGACTAAGGCGCCGCCCGGGCGGGGTGGCGCTTTCTAGGTAGGCCCCTAGTTGCATCGTCTCGGAGGCTCCCTCCTTCGGGTCGTCAACTCCTCCGCCTGCTGACTGAGGGGGTGCCTGGTGGGGTGTCACAGTTCCCCCTCCCCCCCCTCCTGCGGTCGAGAGAGTGGACTCCCTTTTCTGTTGCGCTGTCTGTTTGGAGTTCATTTCCAGAACATGGTCGGATATGTATGTGTTCTGCATCTGCTGTACGAGGAGGAGGGGTTCCGACCTGACGAGAGCCGCCAGCTTCTCGAACATGTAGAGAACCCGAGCGGCATCAAAAGGTTGAAGGTAACACCGCTTGGGTGGGGGGGAGCGGACGGTGTCCTCATGGAGGAGTTCCCTGAAGATGGGGTCAAGGATGTGATGGACGTGGAGAGATGCTGCCTGAGTAAGCCAGGATCTCGAAGCGTGTCGAATGGCAGGCTCTGGAGCGTCGAGGGTGTCCCGGACGAATTTCATTGCGGTTGGGAATACTCGGTCAGCAGCTGCAAGCAGTCAGGGGTAGACACCGCTTTGTATAGGTCATACAGGCAGAGCAGGGTTGCTGTTCGCGTCTTTCTTTTCGAAGTCGTTCCATTATCTTGTTTCTCCTCCATAACTACAGCATGTACGTCTGACACAGACATCAAGTAACATGAAGAAAGCTCAATTAAGGAGGAGTCCAACTGACTCGTACTCGATAGCACTCCCGCTGGAGTTTGATCTGGCCAGAAAGCGACCGTCAGAGCTGCAAAGCATGGATCGATCAAGAGATACATAGATACATATGGATAGATACGCCGTAGTTAAGCAAGAAGATCGACGCGCACATGTTTTCGTTTCTGCATGCACACTCTTGGAGCCCGTCGATCTCAGAACATCTTCTCGAAGATCATGCATAGATGTCTGCAGAAGTCCGAGCACAGCACAAGCAGACCGACACTCACGATCATGGAACCTGCATGCACTTTCATGGGCGCAAGAGCATTTCAACTTGGTTCCTCTCTGTTCCATCTAGGCACGCTGGGACGTGTCCTGAAGATCGAAGGCTCTGAAGAATTCTTTCTGTACAACTCCCACCCCTGAACTCTGCATAGAGGCTTACAAGGTATCGGGATTTTCCCTCCGAAGTCTGTCCTCTGCGGCCTGTCGGGTCTCTCTTCTGACTTCTTCTGGCGACTGAGTTGGTTCCGAGATGACCATTTCGCTTTCTTGCTCCTGCCTGTGGCAGGAGCAGGGGCAAGAACAAGATGACAAGAAACACCCCATTTTCTATGATCACTCAACAAACAACCAATACAAACCAACCCGGCCTCTCCAAAGAAACCGCAAGCACGCCGCCCACACCCCTCACCAAACTCTCTTATCGCCTCTCCGGGCGTGTATATATTGGTCCGGTATGCATATATAGGTTACCCATGAAAGCCACACTTGCGCATGCATGCATGCATATATAAGCCCCTGCCCTTGAATTTTGTACGCACGATTTGACTGTAGCTCTGTATTGATCCATTTTTTTTTATTTTTATTTTTTTGAAAAAAAAAATGGTCGCTTCAAGGCGGATCCCTATTGATTTTGCCTTATAAGGGTATTGTCACGCGCGCGGTGCGCGCGAAAACGACGCAAAAAAAAGCGTAATTTATGGTCTAACAACCTAGCCGTGCGCGGCCCAAGCCGTCTCCGCGGCCACTATGAAGGAGGGCGTCTCGCGACTTTTTTTTTTCCTTCGAAAAACCGAATTACCAGCAGGGGGGCATCTTTTTGCCGCGCCTGCCCCTGGTTCCCGCCGCTATAGAATAAAGAAAATGGTGCCCCGCCCGCCTCAATCAGTCGCTATTTTCACTTCAGCCGCTCATTGCAAACAGCTGTTCCAGCGAAGGATCAAACCTCTTATTATTCAAAAAAATTGGAAGTATGTGCACAGCTGGACCATCAAGCAGGCTAACAAAGCAATCAAAACAGAAATTCGAACTATTTTTGGAAATTGTTGTGAGCGTTGTGGTGCCTCTGGCCTTCCCGATCTTCTTGGTGGGTGCAACCCGTATGATATGCATCACAACAACTATCGTTTGGGCACCCACCGGAAGTTCTCCCTCGGGAAGATCATAGTAAAAAAAATTGGGTACGGAAATGAAGACCAGTGGATCGATACTGTTTTTGACACAAATCACCCAGATGATGTTGAATTGATCTATCAGTATTGCCATCATGTGCACAAGCACGATGCCTACTGATATGCATCCCCACAGCCTGCTTAGTCCAAAGCCTAACTTCAAAATTTTATCATCAAAATTTTATGCATTTTGACCGTACAAAATTCAAGGGCAGGGGCTTATATACGGGATGCACCCAACCAGTTGGGTGAGTGCCTCGGGGGGGTCTGCTAATTGATGCACACCATCTGGGGCTTGGGAGACAGAACCGATCGATCCGGCGCCGGCCCCCAAAAATGAAAAAATGCATTATGCGAGTGCGTGCGATCTCAGGGCCTCTCGGCTGATCTCAGCAGAGCTGAGCTGCCCCCCGAGGCGACAGCTATATATATATATATATATAGGACCACGCAGATCGAGAGACACTAATTAAAGAGAAAAGGCATACACGTATATATATATATATATATATATCTATCGATATATAAGTATATATATATATATATATATATATATAGCTCGATCTTTGGCTGTCATGCAGAGAATGCATGTATTACTGATTAATTTGGTATATATGCTGGGAAGAACCGGCCCTTGTATATATATAAGAATTTTCTCGTCTCAGGCGGTCACCAGAGTGATCAAAGTCCCAGTTCACCGGCGTTCGTGACACACGTAAAACCTGGTCCCTGACACACACGCACACATACTTACTTACGAAAGCAGAAAATGAAGAAGTTTCTCAGCCCGATTTGGCCTCAGGACGTCGAGCCCCCCGACAACCCTTTCGCTTCGTGGCAGATTCCCCATATCACGGACAGACGTTTTGAAAAGTTCAAGTGTTCTTTCGCGTTTTCTCACCCCTTCATTACCGACACGTACTCGACACCGGCCCCAAACTTTCTTTCAGATGGCTTTCTCAGGGTGGTGCTCTCGAAGGCCATTATTATGATCATTGAAAACGTGAACGATCTTCGGCAAATGGCAGAAACGAATCAAGAGTCCTCGGGAAGTTTGCCAAGAGTGAAAGTGAGCAAGCTGAGCACCAATGTGGAGGCTCTTTACCAGCTCCTCCTTGCGAAGTGGGTGATGGATCAGCGTCATCGGCTGGGCAGAAACTTGTACTTTGATTCTGAGAACAGAAAAGCGTTTGAAGAAATCAGGAAGTTGTCAAAGTCAGCCGAAACATGGTTCAATGAGGTCGCTCGAGAGCTAGCCGACCTCGGATTCCCAGCCTTCAGATATTGGCATGACAGTTACACCAGGCCTCCATTCGTGTATCCAGATTTAGGCGAACTCGTGCGTCGTGCTCCTGGACCCGTGGATGTGTTTACGCTCAGCGGGAGAGGCTCTGAGAGCGAATCGGAGGATTTTGACGAATTCCACGACATTGAAGAATCGGTTAGTGCATGGGGCGAGGTCAAAATGGTGCATGGGTAGGGGAAAGTTTGACTGAGTGAAGATATCTGACAGGCACATGTATTTGTACCCTTTTCTGATGCTTTTGCGCCCAAGTCGACCGCATATGCTGTCCACCTTACTCGTCCCTTTCTCTTATGTCCATACCCATTATCCGCTTGACGGTATCTCTCTCTCTCTCTCTCTAGCTTCCCTTGCAGGAGACTGACGGTCTGAGCACCTTTCTCGACCTCGACACTGGCAGCGTGCGCGAGGCCATTCAGGACCTGGAGCCCTTTCTGTCGGCCTCTGAAGAGAAGGACATCGCCACCACCTTGCCCCTGGCGGGAGAGGACAGAGGCCCCCATTTGACCACCAGAGAGAACAGAACGACTGTCCCCTCCTCCGCACCCGCACCGCCTATGCATGCTCACTCAGAATGCGACCCCTCTCCTTCACCCCTGCCATCTTCTACTGTCAGTGCACCCCCCCCTTCACAACCACAGCACGCACCTGCACCTCCTTCCACACCTCCCACCAAGGACTGCCTTCTTTCAGTACCTTGCTCTTCTCAGAAAAATGTGCCATCCAGCAAGCAAGGGACAAAGGGCGAGAAACAACAGAAGAAAAGACCGAATTGGGTGCTGCGCGTGCTTGTCTGGTGTTGCTGCTGTTGTGGAGGAGTGAAAGCCGGAGAAGAGCCGGATGAAGAGCGGGTCCCAAGCGAACCAGAAGAGAGAACCTCGCCCCCCTCTCTGCCTCCCTCTGACCACGACAGCCAATCTCCTTTGCCGTCTCCTCCTGTCAGCCCCCCAGTCTCTCCCCTTTTGCCAACAGATGAGGGCAGGGACAGTAATCGAAGAAGGCCTGCAGAAGAGCAACCACAGAAGCTGCAGGTAGAGGACGTCTTTGCCTCCCCGTTCGTTCTGCTGAACAGCGACGACCCCTCTCAAAAAGATGAGAGCACAAAGAGCGATCGAAGAAGGCCTGCAGAAGAGCAACCACAGAAGCTGCAGGTAGAGGACGTCTTTGCCTCCCCGTTCGTTCTGCTGAACAGCGACGACCCCTCTCAAAAAGATGAGAGCACAAAGAGCGATCGAAGAAGGCCTGCAGAAGAGCGACCACAGAAGCTGCAGGCAGAGGACGTCTTCCCCTTAGATAGGTCTCCCCTCCCCTCCCTTGCTCCACCTGAGCATGACAGCCAGCCTCCCTTGCCGTCTCCTCCTGTCGGCCCCTCCGTCTCTCCCCCCTCTCAAACAGCTGAGGGCAGGGAGAGTAATCAAACACCCTCTCTTCCCCGTCAGCCTGACAGAGAAACTGCCACACAGACCGCTTCCGATTCCCTGTCAGTATCGCAGGAGCAAGCGACGACGCAAAGAAATGGCGGGGGGCTCTGGGGGGGAAGGAAACAGTGTGCAGAGAACAAAGCACTACCCGCTTTACAAAGGACTTCAACCTCCGACGGCCAGAAGCAAAAGCAAGCAAAGAAGCAAGAAAAAGGAGGGGGCCTTTTTGGCTGGGGGGGAAGAAGGAGGTCGAACGACACACCCACCCCCCCTTCCCTTCTCCCCTCTCATTCTGACGATACGGCTGAGGTTGCTCTGCCCCTGTCTCGTTGCAATGAACCCCTTCCAAACAGACAGTCTGAGAAGAGGGCTCAAAACCGCGTAGAAGTTGAGACAGGGCAGTCTCCTTGCACTCTCTCTTCTACTCTGGCAGGAGAGGGAAAAAAGTCTGGAAAGCCAACCAAAAAGCAAGGTCCGCCTGGTCCACTGTAGACTTTGTGGGTTCATTTCCTTTCATGATCATCAACGCCGTATATGTATTCATACACGCATCTGGCTCATGCTGTGAGAATGAAAAAAAGTCTCATTTCTTCTGCCCACGACGGCATTTGACAGTGTTTCGTTTCTCTCTGCCTCTAGCCCTTCTTGATCTGCTTGTCTGCCCAGCCGCCTGTCCGGTCCTGCATGCACTGTGCAGTCAAAATCCTACAGTGAACTCAATTCAAATGTGCTTGTGCTCGCTTCTTTTTCTGCTCTCCTGTTTGCTTGCAGACACACCTGTGTCCCATGCAGGAGAGCGTCGGATAGACATTTGGATCCCCTGGCGGAATGGGGGCAAGTGACGGTGTTGTTGCCTGTGGCGGGAGCAAGAGGGGGAGGGGGCGAGAGGGGAGACAAGTTGGAGTGGAACGTGCGATTAGGCTTGAGTGGTTGCTCCTTCTCGTGTCTTCTCGTACGGCCACTCTCTCTCTCTTCTTACCGTGGTGAGAGTGTGTGGGAGTTTGAAACTTCAAAAAAACAGAGACGCACTAGCAGTCGAAGGAAGAGGAGTCGTAATGGCTTCGACCCTCTGTATGCAAGGCGCAGAAGAAGAAGAGCCGCCCTGCTGCCATCAACTGCCTCACACAAGCGCGACAGAACCACCCCCTCTCCCCGCTCGTCCTGACGAAACAATTGAGCTTTCTGTGTCCCTTCCGACGCCCTCCTCTTGGAGACTGTCAAAGGGATCAGGCCGCACGGCTCTGCTGCGTGGACAGAGAGAGACCCACTCTCTTGCCACCTCCCCAGTCCGTGATGGCAGAATGCGATGAGAAGAGACAGGCGGAGAATGAAAGACGGCAGAGGGGTCTCGCCTCCAAAGGAGCACTGATCCACCATCACGCCTCTGCGGGAGTGCACAGTGTGGCCGTCCTTCCCTCGGCAGTGTCCCCACCCCTTGCAACCACGGGAACTCTCTCTGGCTGCTTGGGTGGTCGGAAATGCACGCCAGTCGCAATTCGTGGTCACTCTCTTCTCCCTTTATGCCCATTTCGTTTCAATCATCTGGAGTACTCTCCTTTGATCTGAAACTTGCAGTTCAATGTTCCTCCTCTGCTTTTTGCTTGCTTCAAGTGCTTGGATCTCGATCGTAACAGGCAAGTCAGGTGCTCGTAACTGCTCTCGAGAAGGACGCGAAGAGCAATGAAGGAAAAACGCCGAAAAGAACATGAAATCTTGAAAAAGAAAGGGGAAGGGAAAAGGGGGCGGGGGAGAAAGGGCAATGGGAAAGAAGAGAAAGGAGAAGAAAGTCCCGCAAGAAACGGTACCCTCATGGCAGAGGAGAGCAGTGAAAGACAGAAATTGATAGAAGAAAGTGGAATACAACTCTCGGCCTTTCAAATTGAAGGTGCGATCGTGCAGTCAATGCTTGCACACATACACATGTGTTGATTTCGGTGCATGTATCATTGTTTGGTTGAACGTTTTGGATTGTTCATCGCCTTTCCGTCTGGCTGCGCAGAGACAAACAATGAGTGCATATCGTTTCCTTCCTGCATCATTCAAAACGACTCCATGCGTCCTTCTCGCGTACGTGCGTTGATGATGTGACTTTCAAATCCAGGCGTTGCAGCAGATGACGGTATGAACAGGCGGCCCAGAGTAGCTCAGCCTGGCTCTCTGCCAAATCGTGCATGCAGCATCTAATCTGGATGTTAAGCTGTTCGTAGATCGAATGCATGCAATGGTTTGTCTGTGACTCTCGCATGGGCATGATGGAGATCTTCCCTATTTTCTGACTTTTTTTCTGTACGACTGATGTGTACAATGACAATTGAGTTTTTTTTTAAGGTCGTTTTCCTTCTCTTTCCCCGTCTCTGTCCTCTCTTTCTTCTGTCCGCTTGTTTGGTGCTGAGTTGCCGGCCAGTGGACTTGTAAGTTGCACGTTGGTAATAGGAGGAAAACGGGAGCAGACGATGAGTAGGAAAAAGAGGAGAGAGCAATGAAGTTGAGGGAGGCAACTGACTTCTTTGGTCAAGTGCTCTTCCGACTCTCGGAAATGTGCTCTTTCCCTTTGCGTGAACATGTAAAGTAATTGTGAGTCCATGTGTGAGTGTCTGCTTCAATGCAAGGAGGTGATTGATGACTTTCAATGAGAAGTGGTTGTTTGGCTGCGCTGAGACAATGACCACTACATGTGTGTGCCTCGAGAATTCCAAATCGATGCCGCTTTCACGCGTTATTCTTTTGACTTCGATACGTATCTGTAACGCGCTTTTCCATTGCATGTCTGCGCGCTGTACCAATACGTGTTGCTGGGCACTGACTTGAATGCATCTTTTGTGTTTCATTGGATGCGTCAACGAAATTCAAAAGAATGCATGCTTCACGCCTCTCGTCATGCAGTAGTTCTTCTTGGGTACTGTCAGTGTCAGGGAGAATGTGGTGGTACTGCTTGATTTGGCATTTCCTTTCACCCTGGTTCTTTTCTGTGCAAGAAAGTTCTTTTTGTCATCACCTTTTCTCCTCCTTCAAATGCGTGAGAGTTTATTTTCTTTTCTTTCGTTTCCGTTTGGAAGGGTTTCTGTTCCATTCTCTGAAAGAGGGACGCGGTAACGACTTGCGGAGACGGATGCAAACTGCATGAAGAGAGAGAATGAAAGAAGAGAAAACCGGTCGGTGTACTTGCAGTTCTCCTGAAAGTGCATCAAATGCATCGATCGGCCTTTTGCCTCTGACTGCGGGCTCTGTTGCTTCTTTTCCTCCCACTGTAAAAGAAAGAAGCCAACAAAAAATTTTAATGAAAGAAGGAATTGCTCGATCCCCTCCACAGCTCGTTGTTCGGTGTGTGTGCAGTCCGTCTGTGTGTCTCTTTTTCTTTTTGACCGTCCTTTGCCTGTTAGTCTTCTCCTGTCTCAATGAAGCGAGAGGACATGTGGACAGAGGGGTCGAACTGTTTCGGTTTCATTCCGAACGAACTTCGGAGAAAGACGCGTGCTTTTCACAGCTAGACAGGCATACAGAAGAGTGACGAAGCCTACCCGAACGAAGAGCGAAACCTAATTTTATCAGTCGATTGGAGCATGCAATGGGGGTTGTTCGGCTTTCAGTAGGAGACGAGAGGCACATTGTCAAGCGCGAGTCTTTTGTTTTCTTTTCGTTTTTCTTTTGAGCTCTCTGCCTGTCGCTCGACAAAAAGGACCATTGAGTGAATGAATGAAGGAAGCTTCAGACCGTCCGTGCGAGTGAACGATTCAATCGAAGTCAGACTGATGATCTGTTTTGCTTTCCCTGCATGTCTAAGTTCGTCTTTGAGACAAGAGAGATTAAACGAAGTCCTCGTTTCTTTTGTTTCTTTCCCTTTTTTCCCTCCACTCCGTCCCCCCCAAAGAGAAGTGGGAATTTCACCCGATAGCGTACGTGCGTTCTGGAGAGAGAAGATAGGCCGAAAAACCGGACGCTTCACCGCGTCTGGCACACCACACTGCAAAGGTACCGGGGGGTGCCTGCGGAGCGTGGAAGGCTGCAATGCGCTATCGGCCATGCTGGCCTGGAGAGCAAAGGTTTAACCGCTTCTCTTCTTTCATCTTCACCACCGTCTTCGCCCCTCCGCCCAGTCTCTTTTCCTTTCATTCACCATGCGTTATAAGAGGTCTGTCTTCCAGAATTCAGTCGCTGTGCCTCTGCGGCGCTCTTTAGGTTGACAGTTGAATATAACTACACCCAAAAAAGAAAGAAAGAAAGCTGAGCAAATGACAAGCATGCACGCACCCTGTCTCCTTGTTCGTCTTGTTTCTCCCAGGTGCACACTGACTGCAAGTCCACAAGTGGTTTCCTTTTTCTTTCTTGTCGTTCCGCGTCGTGTCGCGTCGTATGTATTTTCTTTCCCTTGTTTTCTTTTCTTTTCAATTTAAGGCGGGACATCCTGAAAGAGAAAGATGTCAAACGACGACCAAGTAAGGAGGGCACACTCCTGTCTCCCGAAGGGTTCCCTCCTGCATTTGACAGACTCCATGCAACCGCCCTTGGCTCCTTCCTGCTTTCTCCTTGTCCTTTTTCTGCCCGCAAGAAAGAGAAAGAGAAAGAGAAGAAAGAAGAAAGAGGGAGAAAGGGGCTGAGCCTCAGAAGGAGGACAGAGAAGTGGAGTTATCTTGATATCGTTTCTTTCAAAGGCACTCAAAAAGTATTAAGCATCAAACAGCGTCATCCCATGAGGTCGATCAGCTGTGCAAAGGAAGGATACACGCACCAGTCATGATGATGATGGTGGAAGCAGAAAGTAGAGAAATGGTTTAAAGAGCAGGTTGCAATCGATGTGGTGCGCCTAGGTTGCATGGCATGCCTGTGCTCGATCAACAGCATGCACGGGTAGGGTTCTGAGTTGTTTACGGTCATCTGACGACCCGCTTTCTTTTTCTCTCTCTCGTCGCTGCCTCGCTTTCATCTCATGCTTCGACCTGGAAAAGCCAATGAGCTTGAGCTTCTGTGCGTGCTTTTCACCGCAATGTGGAGGCACGCACAAAGAGTTGCACACAGGCATACAGAAGAGTGACGAAGCCTACCCGAACAAAGATCGAAACCTGATTTTATCAGTCGATTGGAGCATGCAATGGGGGTTGTTCGGCTTTCAGTAGGAGACGAGAGGCACATTGCCAAGCGCGAGTCTTTTGTTTTCTTTTCGTGTTTGTTTTCTTTTGAGCTCTCTGCCTGTCGCTCGACAAAAAGTACCATTGAGTGAATGAATGAAGGAAGCTTCAGACCGCCCGTGCGAATGAACAACTGGTTCGGAGTCTTCGGCGTCGGCTAAACAAACACAGAAAGATCTCCCAAAATCGTTTCCTTGTTTCTTCCGTCTGGGCGCCGGTGACTGATCGTACCTCCTACATTGCGCCTCTTCCTCTGCCCTTCATCGTGCAACAGCAGCATCAGGCGCCTCCCTCAGTCGGGAGACAGACTGCGACACCCGCTGCAACGACAGTGACTGGAAGAATGCGCGACAGTGGACGCCTGACCCCGCTTCCCAAACCCCGCGGACCGCCGCCTGACCTCACCCATCTGCGACGCCCGTGCGGGTCCACCAGACGACCCCAACCTCTTACCCCGGCGCAGTGGATGCCGCCCCACGGCCAGTTCCTCCGCCCCCACCGACTCATGACCCCCACACACTACAACGCTCTGCGCCCAGGCAATGAGGCTTCAGGCTTAGCTGCGTGTCTAGGCGTTGGGATTAATTTCTCTGTTCGCCTGTCACAAAGCGGTCTGAGGATCTTGCGTTCTCATCTTCTTCCCAATCAGTGGATAGGAAGGGGTGGAGGGAGGGAGGAAGGGAGGAAGGGAGGGAGGAGGAAAAAAAAAAAAGCCATAAGGCTTAGCTGCGTGTCTAGGCGTTGGAATTAATTTCCCTGTACGCCGTCCTCTTCAGGGAAGGTCGAGAGCTGCCCATACTTTCTCAAGAACCAACTCCCAGAACATGCACTCGCAGCAGGGAAAGGGACCCGTGAAGGCCCCGCCACAGAAGAAAGCGCACGTCCGCCAGTCACTCCCCCCACCAAACAACACGAGGAAGCAGCAGGTCGAGAGCGCGACAGCTACAAAGAACAACACAGCAGAACTCCCCAAGGCCACGGTTGCTACGGACTTCCTCATGCCCCCCACGCCTGCTGTGGTCGAACAACAGGAGACCCAAGAGACGGCAGCGTTCGGGCATGCAGAGAATGCCGCGTACATGACCCTCCAAATATCCAAGCGAGTTACTGAGTCTACCTCCTACATTGCGCCTCTCCCCCCCCCCTTCATCGTGAAGCACCAGCACTAGGCGCCTCCCTCAGTTGGGAGACAGACTGCGACACCCGCTGCAACGACAGTGCCTGGAGGAATGCCGCGACAGTGGACGCCTGACCCCGCTTCCCAAACCCCGCGGACCACCGCCAGACCTCACCCATCTGCGACGCCCGTGCGGCTCCATCAGACAACTCTGAGCTCCAAGGCGGGAAAGGGAGAAGGGGACGTCCGGGCTCACACAATGAAGGGAAGCAGGTTGCAAAGAGTGTGTAGCTCTGCAACTCCTCCCTTCCGTGCGGGTCTGTGATTACCTTTCCCTCTCAAAAAAGAGGCCACACGGGAAGCGAGAAGGGGACTTCCCTTGGCCGCGCTCCGGGCTCATCAGTACACGACTCTGTTCAACCATTGTCGAAACGTGAATACCCTTCCCGACTTACCTCAACAAGCATGCAACTGAAGGAAACGAAGAGAGAGCTCTCTTTTCTCAGGTTGGCGTTTCTGCACTCATGATCACTCTCTCGATCTCTCTGTCGATCTCTCTCTCGTTTCTCTTCTCTCCCACTTTCCCCGTCTCTGTGTGTGTATGTGTTTGTGCACGTGATTTTGCGGTATTCTCCTCTCTTGGCGATCCACTTCGTCACACGTACAGGTAGCATCTCTCCTTCTCAGTCTGTGCTAGCACTTCTGCCTCCTTTGACGTTGCCGTCGGCTATTGTGCATTTGTGCCCTCACTCATGCACCGCTCTTCTTTCTCTCCCGCTCTTCTTCTTTTTCTCCTGTGAGTGCAGCGACGGGACCTTACGGCGCCCCACACACGTGAAGCAAGAGGGCAGAGCGCAGGTATCAGGAGGTCCCTTGAAAGTCGGGGAGAGGCCCACGAGGCAGAATTGAGGGAGAAGCGGGAGGCACTCAGACGCGCTGGAAGGGAGAGAGCCGACGAAGAAGAGCGGCAGTTCAGGGAGGGTGAAGGAGGCGATCCCCAAGAGGCAGAAGAGAACGAGAACGAGGGCGCCCAGATCGTCTCGATCGAATTCTTTCCTCTCCCTCTAGCTGGATGATGTAGAGAGGGAGGAGCTCTCGCTTCTCTGCAATTCCCTCCCGTCTCTTCAAGAACAGGTCGCGGACCGGACGGCCATCCACAGTCATCTTCAGCCCCAGCTCCTTCAAGAGCAGGGGCAACGGGCGACTCTCACAGCTGAGCTCGGCCAGGAACGAGCAAAGATCAACTCCCTGCAGAGACCGGCAGAGACTCAATGAAGCGGAAAATAACGACTGGAGGCACAACTTACAGCGGCCCGAAAGGTCTGCAGCTGGTTTTGGAACGTATATGTCACTGAGAGAAAGGAACTTTAGGAGGCAAATCATCTTTGTTCACGCCTCCCTCCCTGCCTTTCCCTTCTCCTTCCCCCCCTCCCTGCGTCCAACAATCGTTTTCCTTCCACCCCTGCCGGTTTGTTGCTCATTGAGTCTGTCACTCATTCCTTCTGGTCGTTGTTCTCCTTGTTCGCCTGCTTCTCTTGCCGCCTCTTCTTGATCGTTTTGCCTTCTTGTTTTTTGCCCTGCATGCATATTTTGCAGAGGCAGGGAGGATCTGACGAAGCGGGAAAAGAACAAACCGCAAGAATGACTGAATGAGAAGACCCAGGCGCTAGCAATGAAAACGAAAAACCTCGAGGACATGAGGTCCGTTTTGCTGCAACTGAGACAGTCAGGAATCCCGCTTTCTTGCTTTTTCCCCGTCCGTCTTGCCAAACGTTTCTCCTTCTCTCTCTGGCACACGTTCAGATCGTTGCCCATGCTCTACCCTCCCTCTCATCCTGACTTTGAGGTTTCCATGCGCCTTTCTGCTTGTTTTTGAATTTTCTCTCCCCCGTTGTTTTTTCTGTGCATGTGTGTCCATGCAGGAGATCGAAGTTCAACGCTCTGTTGAGGCAGAAGGCCCAACCACAGCCAAAGACCCCAGCCCCCGTGGAGAGAAACCCCCCTCGTCCTCTTCAGGGAAGGTCGAGCGCTGTCCTTTCTTTCTCAAGAGCCAACTCCCAGAACATGCACTCGCAGCAGGAAAAGGGACCCGTGAAGGCCCCGGCACAGAAGGAAGCACACTTTCATACTAGAAATTCGCTTAGAAAAATTAATGATTTTAAATCAAGGACTTACAAGTAATAATGCATCAGCCCATAAAGTATGAATTCTAGTTGTTTTGTAGTGTTGACAATTGCTCACTAGATTGCTCATCCCATCGCATTTTGATGCATTTAGGAGTAATTGAAACAATGAAACAATTGGAATGCTTATACTATTGGCAATTTCGAATCCCAAATTCTGAATTTCAAACAATTTAGAAATCCAGAAACATTTTTTTTATGTATAAAAAACTTAGTATGCAAAGCTATATTTTTCTGGGTATTTTTACATATAAGCATTTCAAAACTCAAAGATTTCAAATCTAAATATCAATCAGCTGTGCATAAATATTTAATATTTTAAAATATAATTCAAAATTTGGATTTTGAATTAATTCAAAATCCAATTTCTAGTCCAATTTGCGAATCCGAAATCACCTACGTAACAAGGCTATACGGTCTAGCCTATGGTTTAAATTGGAAATTTTTTAATTAAAATCAAATCCGAACCAATTAAAAATATATTTTAAAAACTTTACTTATATTAAAAACTTTATTTACGCTATGTTATGCTATATGTTACAAAGTTTTTGTAGTATGAACAAAACAATTAAATGTTGTTAACGCTATGCATAAACATAGTTTTATCTTAAACTATAAATTAAACGAGAAAAAAATGACTAGAAATTGGATTTTTAATTGGATTCCAATTGATTTTTCAATTCAAGAAGGCTCTGAAGAATTCTTTCTGTACAAGTTAAACAGTACAACTCCCACCCTGAATTGCTTCCGGGTAAGAGACGTTTAAACGTGCCCGGCCATCCAGGAGAAGAACGGCCTTCTTCAAGTCAAGAGAATGCTTTGGTGTTTTCCCGTTTAGACACCCCCCCCCCCCCNCCCCCTCAAGTATAGAAATCAACTTTAACCAGAGGTCAGCATGAATGAGCTCCGGCAATATTGAGTTCAAGACTGAGGTAGATGAAGCCAGAAAGAAATTTGCACAAGTTCAAAGAGAAGCAGGTGATTTCGTGCACACCTTTAAATTAAACATGACCATTCTTCTTAGTTTATAGTAGACGTCTTTCTAGATGAAACTTTTATAGTACAAGAAAAGGTGTATGAAAAAACAAGGAACGGGGAATGCAAAACGGCTTTGATATGCTGAAAGATTCACAGAGTCAAAAAAGAAACCAGATAGGGGAATGGATGGGGAAAAGTTCTTAAGGTCATTCACGGCAAACCGAGACAATGCCATTTCCAAGGCCACTCCAAGTGAATTGGAGGCCGTTAGAAAGTACTGATCAACAGAATTATGGCCATGAAGAATTGAACTAGACTCTTCCAACCCCTTGACCTTTCCCACATCCATCCGAGACGGACCCCAACCCCTATACAGAAGGAAGGAGACAGAAAGTGAGGGGCAAAAATGGACGTTAAAAAGAAAAACCCCAGTCTGAGACGTACCCTTCTCCACTGAGACCCACAAAGAAGGACCAGGCCACAGTTTTGACTTGCCAATGAGCTAAAAAGAAAAAAAGAAGGGACGGCAACGCGACTGTACAAACGCTTCGAAATTTCAAGATGCTGACAAACCAGTACAGAGATGACCTTGAAGTTCCAGAGCATGAACTTCAAGGAAGAAGCTTAATTCAAGTAGCAGAGAGTGGTTTGCAAGAGCATGCAGAACTGTGGAAAAGCGGATGGTCCTTCTTTTCTTTTCTTCTGTCTTTCTTTCTTTCTTTCTTTCTTTTTTTTTTTGTTTCTTTCTTTCTTTCTTTCTATTGTACACCTCCAATTAATTGAATTACCCTGTAGTTGAAAAAAGTTAGAAATTGAGCATATAGATGCATGATCGATAGCAGCAATCGAATTCAAATCGGCCCATCAAAACAAATGAAATGAACAGGTCTTTCCAGGTCTTTTTCAAAGAAACCAGCACAGCGAAAATGAAATTGCAATGGGCAAATAGAGCTAAACACACTTTAATATTCTAATATTGTCTCATGTACGTTTCCACTAGACATTCCAGTCGAAGTCTTAGGTCGCATTGCTGTTTGCCCCCAACCATCTTACAGACACCGTTACAAAACACGCATGTATATGGATTTTTTTCACAGACATAAAGGGAGCGAAGGGCCAGATTCGACTGTCTTTTCTCAAGATTGAGACCCAACAGCTGTCAACGGTCTTTCACTTCAAGAAACAAGAGCCGGGCCCCCTGAATCAGACGCGTCTCACCATCACTGCCCCCTCTGTCGTTTAATTCCATTGGCAAATCACTAATACAAGCTTTTGCTTTCAAGAAGGCACATCTCGAAGTCGGTGACCGTCCTATTTCCATTTGGTTAGGCACTCCACAACTCCCTCCCCATTTGTGATATCAATTCATATGTCGTGTAGGTATGGCTTAGGGGGCAGCACTTCTGGTGTGTATACTAGATTTTCGAGCTGATATGACCAAAAAAAGTAAAAATTTTGTTAAATTTTTTAGTAACCAACCATTTTTCAGGTGTGGCTTGACGAGTTTCTTTGAAAAAACACAAAATTTTGATAGGGGTTATTCGTTTTGTTATAGGTTATGGGGGTTAAATACATGTGACAGTCGCTTCGTGATATTATGGGTTACTTGGTTAAAGACCATTTTAGGTCAGTAACCATCATTCAAAGTCCATCCTAAAAAGTGTTTAAAACTTGTTTAAAACATGTTTAAAGATTTTATAGTGTATTATAGTGGATGGTTACTCACTTTTTATTAGGGATCAAAAATGGTTACAGATTACTCGGTTAGAGGCCTTTTTATCAAATGTTGAAGCGACACATGATTCAGGGTTGCTTTTTTGTCTGGTAACGACCCCTTTCTACCGGTAATTACCGGATTACCAGTAATGGACTCCGTTTACCTAAGTTTTACTAGAAAAAAATGAGGAGAAAATGAAGCTCAAAAAAAAAAAAATTCGCCTGTGGCGCAACTCCTATTCTTTAGTTTTAAAGACTTCTTTCAAGTTCAACGTTTTTGGCACTTTTAGGAATCAAATTAAGATTTTTTAAAAAATATGTTGTTTGTCTGCACTTGTCTGTCTGGTTCGGAGGTCTATAAACCGGAAGCGGTAGTTGTTGCGGAGGTAAAGAGGCAGCTAGCAGATAGCCTGGCCCTAAGATGTGAAAATCTCTTTTGAGAGGACGTGCTCACCTTCGAGGTTGTCCAATTTGTTGCATCACACTTGCATGGTGCCTATATAAATATAGTGTGCATGGCGGCACACAAGAGTGTTGGTGGAGGCGAGTTGTGCGGATTGTGTACCGTTTTTGGTCATCAACATGCTACTGAGATGCTATTAAGGCCAATGGCAATCCGTCTTTCCAGTTTTATTATTTAAAACAGCATGGCTGCCTTTTAATATCTCACTTAAACCATAGATAACTTAATTTACAACATGTAAATGACTGTCAAACCTAGTTAGACCGTGTAAATGAACGAACAAATAACTCAAAATGCTTTAAAAAATGCTTATTATCATAAATAGATTTTTTAAACTATGGTTTTGAATTATACTTTATCCCTACAGCCTTTACTAAACTTTTTACCAGTGACCAGCCACTCTACTGGTAATTACCGGTTGACCGGTAATCAACTCGCTTTACCACAGGAAAAATTGGCAACCCTAGACACATCGAAATCATGTAATTGTTCAAGAACTTTGAACCACTGGCATAAAGTGTTTCAAGCTGGTTGAGACATTTTTAAAAGTAACTTAAGCTAAACAATCGATTGGTAACACTTTTAAGGTGCTAGCTTAATGATATATATTGATAGAGGGGGGTGTTAAAACCACTTAATATTTTTAGTAACCATCCTGAAGTGCTGCTCCCTAGGGTATGGCGATGAAAAGCCCCCCCCCATTCATCTCCTCCCCTCCCTTCTTGGCTTTAAGCTCTCATCTGATTCAACGACAGATTCATGCCCATGCATCAGATTCTTTTCTTCCAATATCCGAGGCCGAGATGCACGAATGCAGAGCTGCTCGGGCATATACAACTCCATCTCCAACTCACTTCAATCAAATCCGGCCTTCAACCTGCAGTCCTTGCACAGTTGTTTCGATTTGAGAGTTCACTTTTCAGATGGCATTGCGCGCACATTCGTCACAGCTACGAAGACTTCGGTCTTTTTGTTGCTGCAACCCATCACCCCTTACGTCATTTTTTCAAGCTTCGACCTCCATTCTTCGACGCAACAGAGATGGACAACCACCTCTACGAACCACCCTTTTGAATCCTCCTGATGACAGGTGCTATGGGCAATCAACCATGCATCCCCGCCCAGAACCCTGAGGCTCCCCACATGCCCGACGAATCGACCGCGATCAACGTGCCCCGCCCCCAAGCAAGAAAGGAAAAATAAATTGAGGAACGGAGGGAACGAGAAGAAATGTACCAGAACTTTCTTCACTGGTCAAAGTGCTTACCAAAAACGACAAGGCCACAGCCAGGGCCACAGTTTTAGCCTCAAAAAAGAAAAGAGGGAGGGCAGCGAGACTGCAAACGCTTGGAATTTTCAAGACGCCGGCAGAACAGCACAGACATCGCCTTGAAGTTCGGAATCCATAGCGTAAAGGGAGATTCTGAAGCTTCAAGCAGCAGCCACGGCTTTGCGAAGGCACGCCCAGGACTGTGAAAGAGCGGATGGTGCCAAGCCAACCCCTTCTCATCCTTTATCGTTTGATCGGCCGAGGGAGTCCACATGAGATTCTCCCGAGCCTCAGGCGTGAAAGCAAGTCAGACAGGCAGCCGAAAAAAAATTGAACGGCCCCCGCACACCCCCCCTCCCCCCTTTTTTCGACTTCTCATCATGGATGCCAAAGAAAGAAAGATACCCCCTTCTCCTTCCCTCACAAATCGGCATTGTTGGACGGACGAACACTGTGACATGCACAGACATGTGGAGCTCGGTGGAGCTGTATGTGACCTTCATCAGTTTTCACCAAGCAGGTCTTTCAAAGCTTTGGTTCGCGGACTCACTTTTCGCATGCACACACACGCACACACACAGACAACGTCATTCGTCACAGCTGCAAGGCTTTGAGTCAAAGACTCGGGGCTCTTGCTTACAGCAATCGATCACACCACCTGTCCAACCCAGAACTCCCCAAACATTTCTTCTGCAGTTGTGGTCGGATCTTCGAGGCGTTGCAGAGTGTGGTTTGCAAGGCGTGCCCATTTGTAAACCACCCTGCGGTGAATGCCTTGAAGGACATCAAGGTTTGGGGTGAACGGATTCACAATGTGAAGGGGCAGACGGCAATGAGCTTCGACGTGGGCGCAATCAAAAGCAATGCCCTGCCAGTCGGCAGGGGCATAAAGCTGTAAAAATTCAAAATCAATGACGCATGGGTCTTCCCACGTCACCTCAGTGACGTCCAAAAGCTCAAGTGCACGCATGAAGATTTTGTGGCAACGCGGTTTCGCAAATGGTCTACGGTGCTCCTTCAAATCCTGATAGGCACGCAGAGCGAGCAGTTCAAGCACGAACGGTTTCAGAGCGTGCATGCGCATGTGCTTTTGCTTTTTTTTCATGGAAAGTCGCCACTGTTTCAGGAGGAAAATCGCTTGCTTTGTCGATTCCGTTGCCCCTGTGTACACGAGCTTGACAGCCGTGAAACTCAGGGAACTGGAAAGATGACGAGCAAGCTCGACACCCCAATCCCACCTGGTTCTCAGGATCCTGTCCTGCACCATCTCTAACTGCTGTTTCTCCCACTCCCATTTGCCTGCCGGCTGTGCTGTCAGCTTTGTTGCACCAATGAGCACATCAAATTTCACAGCTTGAAAGGTACAAGTAACAGTGGGGAAACGGTTTCTCTGCGAGCCATGATGTATCTCAACGTCATACCCTTCATTCTGCAGCGCGACGAGTGCATCGCGGGTCTCATGTCGGAGATACTGGTAGAAGCTCGGATTTACGAAGCGCTCTAGCAAGGTTCTGACTACAAACACAAGGTCGCAGTCATGATGGGTGAGAGTTGCCGTGTTTTTGTACACAGACCCCCCTAGCTTGAATGACCTTCACAACATCAAGCCTGTACTGTCGCAGACGACGGTTCAGCTGACGTCGCATGGTTTTGATGAAGATCTCAATGGTCTTTCCAAGGTTACATGTGTCTCTGCTGATCGGTTGATCTGGTCTCTTCGTCCAGTTGCACTTCGCAGAGGGGGGCAGCGCGATGGTCCGCACAACATCCTTGTAGTCTTTCTGGTTCATTTTTGGCTCAAATTTGAATTCCTGAGGTTTGCACGTTGAAAAGCCTCCGCAATTAACCCACTGTGTAAATGCAAGACAGACAGAACAAGACGGAAGCAGTGCACCGTCAATCTTGAGTCAGCTAAAGCAGTTGAGGATGGAGCAGCATGCAACTATATACTATCGATCCTGTATACCAATGATCCGACACATGCGCGCGCAAGCAAACAAACGCATGCATGCAATGGCAACTAAACCTGATCATGAAGGCTAGCTATATATAAGCTAATCGTGACGCGATTAATCGGATCCGTGCATGGCGACCCGGCCGTCTACGCGAGCCTGCATGCAGCGATGCATGACATGCGCATATATGCAGCATGACATATCGATGTATGCAGCATGAGACGCGTGTAATAGCCGCCGTGTATATCTTTGCTACAACTATGCTACAAATACTCAGCGGTTGCCGTCTCTCCGGCACCTCTGGCATCCTCCTGCAGAATCTGGCCGACAATGGTCACCTGGGTGCCAGAATCCCACATCCACGGAGTTTCTGTGTTGGAGGCATCAGTTGAAAGATTGCGGCAGAGACCTGACAGAGGTCCATTTTCCAAAGATCTCGCACCATGCGTGGCAGGCACGAAGTTTGCTAGCTGTCGGTTTGGAAACTGACGGCACTGTCGCGTGCACTCCTGCATTTGATTTGTTCACTCCATTGAGCCTTTGCACTTCTCATCGGAAGGGCAAGCACCCCGCTGAAACACTGGCACGCAAACACCATTTGCAAATCGGATTGGAGCAGTGAAACTTGTTTCAATTTGATAACAGTCAATCCCTGGGTTAAGCTGGATCGTGTATTGTTTACATTTCCTTCAGTGGGCAGTCAAATGGTCTAGATGGGACGGGTCGGAGAAAGTACACGGGACGCGTCTTTGATTGTTGTTATCCTGGCAGCATTCAGCCTGAATGGAGAGCTGCTACAGGTGAGGGGGCAGATATGGTGGGACATCTCTTTGTTAAAATAAGTGGGCGTCTCTAAATCATGTCCTCATTCCTTTTCCTATGTCACTCAATCTGTTTGGTCTCTGTGTCTACACCCCTGTGATTATGCTGCTGTCTTATTGCGATCTTTTCCTGCGCATCGATCTTTGCGTTCAGTTTCTCCAGTCCAACGGAGGCGACAACTCCATTTCTCCTGGCCTCAATCTGTTGCTCTGCCAGTAAGCAGCGGGGTTGGGGAACGCATGGAGGAGGAATTTGGAGGCAGGGGAGTTAAACGGGAAGAGGGTTTTGTTCCCTTTTTTTCTCTCGAACAAGAAAGATCACACATGCGTATATTAATAAATATGTACAGAATGATGACTCCTCGACAATTCTGTGTAAACGCACATCCAGTGAGCTGCTCCCTGCCTTTTTCCGGTTGGTATTGGTACGTGCACTTGTGAATTTCTTCTGTCTTCGCCTCTCTGCCCTTTGTTTGTGTGCAGTGTGGGGGGATTTTGCTTCTTTCCCTACCTCTGGTTGAAAAGAGGAGAAGCAGGGGAACTGAAAGTGGAGTTAGAAGGGTAAGCAAGGAGTCAATTGGACAATCGTCACCGCTCTCTCCCTCCCTTCTTCATGCACTGGTTCTATCTCACTCTCCCCTCTTCTTCCTTCCTTCTCCCCGTTTCTCTCTCTCTCTCTCTCTCTCTCTCTTTCTTCTTGCATGTATGCGTCAGTGCCTGTGTGTGTGTGTGTGTGTGTGTGAGAGAGAGAGAGAGAGAGAAAGAGAGAGAAAGAGAGAGAGAGAGAGAGAGAGAGAGAGAGAGAGAGAGAGAGAGTAGGTGTGAATATGTGTGTAAGTGTGAATGGATGCAGAGGATGGAAGAAGAATGTTCTTCGGTGCTGCCTGATGAGTGGACTCCTGATGGTCTGTCAGTTTTTCTTTCTCCTCCGTTACATTCTCCGGATCTTTTACTTCTTTGCGCGTGGTTCCTCCGCACTTACGAGAACCGGTTTTCTCACTCACTCAGTCTCTCACTTACTCACTCAGTTCCTCAGTCGTACACTCAGGCACATAAACACTAGACGGGAGGGGCTGGGGAAGGAGGAAAGAGAAGGCGTCACGAACCGCCCTGCTTCTTGCTTCCGAAGTCATGGTCAACATCCAGAGGGGGAATGCTGTAACCAAAAGAAAAAAGGAAGACGACATGCCATTCATCAATCAGATCCGGGAGAAAAAACAGGAACAAGTTAACGCAAGAAGAGCAGATGAAGATTTGGACCGAGGGGGAAAGAAAAGAAGCATCCGCCACAGAAATGATGCATCAGGTAAGATTCTCTCTCCTGTTCTTCTCCGTTCTTTTCTTTGCGCAGGCATGTGCGTACTGCTGGGTGATATCAGCAACGAAAATTGCGGGTAAGCGGTCCTCTCTCTCTCTCTCTCTCCCTCTCCCTCCCCCCCCCCCCCCCCCCCCCCCCCCCCCCTCTCCTCTCTCTCTCTCTCACGCACCCACACACGGATATATATACACGCACACACACACACACACACACACACACACAGAGAGAGAGAGAGAGAGAAAGAGAGACTGCTCTTTTTCCCTCTCTCCTTCTCTATTTTTGCCACGCTCCTCCTCCGGCTCTCTCTCTCTCTCTCTCTCTCTCTCTCTGTGTGTGTGTGTGTGTGTGTGTGTGTGTGTGTGTCGGTCTCAAACGGGTGCCTCGTCTACCCCCCTTGATTTTCTCCCTTGCGTGTGCACATCGGAGGTTTCAATCAAAACATGCCGCCAATCGGAATGTCTTGTTGTATTTCTTGGATAATCCTATAAAGTATGCCATGATGCGTTGAATGATTGGTTGCAGCGAGTTTGACAAATGGCATCAGCCAGACGTCCATCGCGATGGTTGCGGTTCTCGCTCCACTTGTTCTCGGTCTGTCGGTGGGTGGGGGAACTGTTTCTTTACGGTTGGATGGTGGGGCAACGGGTGTGGATAAACAGAGTACAGACAGATTAAAGGGACAGGAAAGAGAGGGAGAGGGAAGCAAGGCAGGGTGAGAAAATCTCGTTCCCCTTCCGTCAAAACGTGCAGGTGAGCGGACGTCCACTCTGAAGCTTGCTGGAGTCGCACTTGCAGTTGTGGGCACTGTCTTGGCGTCCGTTCCTGCCCCTCCCCTTCTGTCTGAGGAGGCTGTATCTGCTGGAGAATCTTCTCTTCCATCTACGGACAGCTGGGGGGTGGGTGCATCGGAAGTCTGGATTGTGACCGCGGGAAATTGTAGCAGGCGGGTGAAGGGGGAGTCGAAGAACTTTGCGATTTTTCCCCGTCCCCCTATGCATTCGAACAACCTCTTTCCTGTCAAATCGGTTTATCTTCGAAGGCGCTGGTTGTCCCCTGTCTGCGTGTCGCTGCTTGTGAAACCTGCATATCGCAGATACGGTCGCCTTGGTCTGTGGTCCTAGATGGCTCATGGTTCGATTCTGTTCCCTTCGTTTCTCTCTTCCCATTCGTCTCATGCATCTTCTTGTGGGTGCACGGAATTGCAGGCAGGGGACAGCGGAAGTGAGCAAGCAGCACCCGTTTTGCTGAGCGTCAGTCTCAGTCTGAGAACGGGCACACTCATGAGTGGTGCTCACTTTTTGAATTCAGCATTCTACCGTGTTCCGCTCGGCATCAGTCAATTCTTGATCTCCGGGCGAACCAGAAGGCTGAAACCGAGTGTAACAAAGGGAGAGTCTCTCCCAGTACTTTTCTTTATGTCGCTTTCTTCCTTTGTCTGAAACGAAGCTCTGTCAATCACACAAGGAAGAAGAAGGAGGTCCGTGGACTGGTGCGGCAATCAGATTGGCGTCTGACACTCTGATTTTTCGGGATTGTCCTCCTATTGTTTCTCGTTAATGGTACTACTCATATTGGGTCTGTCAGCCCGCGGATCCTATCCCACAGCCTCTCCGGGCCTCAAAAAGCTTTGTCTTTGAAGCCATCACGTCCGTTTCTTTAGCTACCCTACTGTCGTCTTCTTGTCTCACACCACGTTGTTTTGACGGAATTGTGCAGATGAGAGGCTCGGGAGGGTTGGATGGAGATCTGTTGCGAGGTTTGAATTCCTCTTCTGCCTCCTCTGCCACTGATTTGGTGTCTTCGAACTCCACTGAGGGGGGGGATGCAGAGGGAGACGGGCGTGTGAGGAGGGTGGAGGGCGTTCTCTTTGGTCTTATGTCTGCGTTCCTGAACGCTGTCTATCAGGTTGGTAGGCTCTTTTCTTTGTGCGGTTTGTATCGTCGAAAGAAATGGAGGAGCAGGTCTGAGGAGGTGCTCGTCCGTCCATTTCGAGGCCAGTCTTTGTACTTGGTGCTCTCCGTTCTCTCATCCCCTCATTGCAGCTGTACACGGACGGTCTGGACAGTTTCTCAATCTATCTGTGTGGTTAATTGATTCCCTCTGCATCCATGCAGGTGATGTACAAGAAGTTCTGGCCGAAGGCATCGGTCGACTTCATGGTCGGTCGGTGTTTTGTTTGTTTTCCGTCTCAGTCAGTAGGCTGCAGTGAGGAAAAGGAAGATCACTTGGAGAGGAGAAATAGGGACAGGAAGGAAGGGAGGGTGGAGCTGCGTCAAAGAATCTCTCCAACTCACAAAAAGGGTCTCGATGAAACGAACCCCCTTCCAGAAGAATTGCAAAAGAAAGCTCGGACGCCTCTTTTTTCTGTTTCTCTATTGTCAATTCTTCCCCCCTCTCACCTCCAGAAACCTTTCCCATGGTTTTGTTTGACCGCAAGTTTCTGCTGTGCTTACGTTTGTGTGCAGATTCTTTACTCTTTTCTTGTAGCCGCGGTCCACGTGGCTCTCGTGCTTCCTGTTCTCGTCAGCGCACATGCTTTCTATTGGTCCGTCGCACATGCTTTCTATTGGTCCGTTGCACATGCTGCCCAGTGGTCCGTCATTCATTCTGCATTTTTTCCTTTTCTTTTTCAACCCTTTGCCTTCGGTGTTTTCAGTTGCTCAAGTTTTGTTCTTTTTGAAGAGCCACTGACTCATGTAAAAAAGTTCCTCTGTACATGTCCAGTCTCTCCATGAGTGCCTCTCGCAACTCTTAACGTGACGAAGGAAGCAAGTACGGTGGGAGGGAGGGAACGAAGGAGGGAAGGAGGGAAGGATAGAACGATGAATGGAAGAAAGGCAGCTTCAACATTATACAGAAGAATGAGGGAACCAGACAAGGGAGGGTCCTGCAGGAGACGGCCTGGGTAATGGTGCAGTTTGCCTCTTTCGCTGTGCTTGTCCCTTGTGTCTGCCCTGTCTTTCGTCATTTTGTTCCTCTCTCTCTCCCCTGATGCACCTGTCAGGGAACGGTTTCAATTCCCGAGTTCTCCTTTGCTTCAGGGGGCAGTGGTAATCAGGTCCGTTGGGTTACTTGGCTCGGGGCAACAAGGCGTGCTTGCTCCCTGTGTCCCGATTGGCATTTTCTTTTCGTCCCTCTCGATTGGGGTCCGCTCTTCCTTTGGCTTCCTCGGCAGCCGCCTGAATGTTCGTGTGTGAGTGTCTGTACACCAATTCTGTGGAATATTTGGATTGATGCCTTTGTGGATGCAGTGCTCTCCTGGCCTTCACCGTGAATTCTTTGTACATCGTCCTTCTCTCTTCCAGGGGACCTCTGGCGGCGTCAGCAGGTGTGTGTAAGGGGAGTATTCCTCTCTGTGCGTGCGTGCGTGCGTATGAGTGCGTGTGTGTGTGTGTGTGTGTGTGTGTGACTCTCTCTCTCTCTCTCTCTCTCTCTCTCTCTCTCTCTGTGTGTGTGTGTGTGTGTGTATGTGTCTGTGTCTGTGTGTCTGTGTCTGTGTGTCTGTGTTTCTCTCTCTCTCTCTCTCTCTCTGTGTGTGTGTGTGTGTGTTTTTGTGTGTGTTTTTGTGTGTGAGTGTGTTTGTTTGTGTGAGTGAATCAGTGTACCACTATCGCAAAGGTGCGTCAAGTATGCGCAACGAAGAAAGACAGGTGTGCAATTTCGTTCGGCCATTCCTGCTCGTTGTGCATCTACGCGAACGTCTATCTCTTCTTCCCACCGATTTCTTTCAGCGTATGCACTTTCAATCCCCGCCACCGTCCTCCTCGACGTCGTCCTTCACGGCGTCTCTGTGCCACCTGCAGCCGTGACAGGTCAGTCGGCAGGCAGGACGGAAGAAAGGAATGCAGCCGTGACAGGTCAGTCGGCAGGCAGGACGGAAGAAAAGAAGAAGAAAAGAAAGAAAGAAAGAAAGAAAGAAAGAAAGAACGGAAGGAAGGAAGGAAGGAAGGAAGGGAGGGAGGGAGGGGAGGAAGGAAGGAAAGAAAACGAGGGAGCAGTCCTGCAAAGAACCTCGTACAAAGTCCTCCTTTTTGGAGTTGGAGAGGACCGTCTTCTCTCTCTTTGTCTCCTCCGTCCCCATGCTGGCTTCGTGTTTTTGTGTCCGTTCTCATCGTCGAACAAGACCTGGTTGACTCGCCTCCTTTGATATTCGATTTGTTGGCTTTTCGTGACGATGTACACACACACAGAGGGAGAGAGAGAGAGAGAAGCCAAATGGGTGGGAAAGACAAGAAAAGTGAGCGGTAGATCCGTCATCTTGCAATGACAAAATGAGTGCGTCATGGACACGTGTGCGGATAATGGGTGAATGAGTGAATGAATTCGTTATGCAGGACATACCTTGATTGTTGTCGCTTTCGGGATCATCGCTGGAAGTCCTCTTTCAAGTGAGCAATGGGGCCTTAATTCGTTTCTATCTTGGTTCATCGTCTTGTTCTTTTGAATGTCTGTGCATCCTGTTTCGTTGGCCTCTCTTTTCAATCAAACATTCGCTTTCGCTTTCTCGGTTGGTCTTCATCATTTTTGCTCTGAACTGTCTTTTCTCCGTCTCGGTCTTCAACTTTCCTTCTCTGCCTTCTTTGGGCCTGGCCATGCAGAACCAGGCACTGCCAGTCCGTCTTTTCTCGAGGACGACCAGCCAAACAAAAAAAAACGGAGAGACTCGCAAGCGACCGAGGAAGTCGAGAGGCGACCACTTGTTGCAAGAGGGGGAAATACGGGCGAGGGGGATGCCGGGGCCTCGAGAGGGTCCCCGCCGTTGTGGGCAGGGGGAGGGGCGCCGGGGTCCCAGGAGTCCAGTGCGGCCCCTGTCAGGCTGGGTCGGTCGCTTGAGACAGACTCAGAGGGCCAAACGGAATTGTTGGAAGTGGCGGCAGCGCCACGAGACGGTAGAAGAAGGACCCTCAGTAAGCAGCGTTTACCTTCGGGCGCCGCCTCCTCCCCGTCTGACAGAGGCAGCCTAATGTCTGCATCGAAAGAGGAAGACGGGAATCTGCTCCAGCATTCTAATCAGATGACGGGAACAGCCACAGAGCGGAAGTGCTTTGCATCGAGTGCCTGTCCGACTTCGTCCGTAGGATCGCGGGAAGAACAGAGTTCCCCTTCGGGTCTCTCCTGTCCTGAAGAGCTCCTCAGTGGTCGACATGCCGCATCGACGTCAGGAGGGGCACCAAACCGCTTGAGTCCAGGGCGAGAACGCAACGAAACTTAGCCTGATACGAATATTTCTATGACATGATGTACTAAATTGTATCGAAAAATGTTTTTTATTGCTCATTGTTTATGATGGATTCCTTGTGCGAAATGTAGCGAAATATCTTTTAATGATGGAAGAAAGAGTGGAGGAAGGAGAATAGTGTAAATAAAGGAAGACAGGGAAAAAGAAAAAGTAAGAAGTAGCGAGAAGTCAAATTTTCATGGTCAGAAAAAAATTGATTTTTTTTTTGTGTTGAACATACGTATGGAATATGCATATGCATGCAATATCGCTCTCCATAGAATTCACTGTTCAATTCAGTAGCTTTTATAAGCCTTCAAAACTATTTTTTGGAAGAGAACAGTCTGAACACTAACAGCATTCCAAAAAAATAAATGAGTCAGTGAAGATTGAACGTCTGACCCATGAAATATCTAGAAATATATCTCCGGCCGATCAAATATATCTTGCCTATCAACAGATCCGTATAGATCCGTCAATGTCAGACAACGTCTCACCGGTTGAAAATCATCGTTTATGGTTTGTTCTAGGGTTTATTGGCAGCCTGACTCGGCTGCCTGAGGGTGTGCCTTTCAGGCTGCTTACGGTATACCAAATATAATTAGCCCCAGGGTCCTAGCTACTATAAGTTAGGTCTCATGGTCGGGTGATGGTTTGCGCATCAACTAACTATTCAACTCTAACTGACATGATTTTTTTTAGAATAAAAAAATTAATATGCATGGTCTTTAATTTGTCGTCTAAATCTTTTGTCCCTTTAGTGAATTGGTGTTTAATTGCAGTTACGATCTTCATGTAAAATTATGTAAAATTAATATGTATATGCTTTCTAATACTTTCTAAATAATGATTGAGAGTTTTATTATACATGCCGTATCCCCATATATGAGGGGCGGATTAGGGCGGATCTAGCCGAATCTAGCCTAGTTTGTCAGAAGGTTCCGCTTTTTCCTGTTAGTCTCGATTCTGTCGAAGTGAAATCGCATGCCCGCATTCCAACCAGGTTGGTTTTTCGCTTGCGGGACCATTTTTCGATTTGAGTTACGTGGGTGGTCTTTCCGGGGCCATCGCGCGTCGCGCGCGCATGCAGGCGTGGCTCGGTGGCCGGCCGCGGGTTGGGTGTATAGTGCCGATACGGAGACATCCCTGAGGTTGTAACTCGGACCCCATTTACTATATATCGTACTGTCGGACTCCTGTCACAGACTCTTCCATAACTCGAGGCGCGACGTAGCGGAGCTAGCTGCTTCGAAGCTGCAGACATTCTGTCGTCTAGTAAGCAAAGAAAACGCTGGTGAAGCAATCGTTGTTTGTGCTGACTTCAGCAAGAAGCAGGTGTCCAAGAAACCTCAAGGTCGAGGAGACGCAAGGATCTTCAAGAAGAAGGTTTCTCAGGAGCCGTCCAGGACTGTCTTGCAAGGCCACGAAAGTCCGAGGTACCCAGTTTTTCACACACGAAAGACCGTGCTCACACGAGTTCTTACTCTGATCTCTTTCACGATGTCCTTCCAGTCAAGGAGGCGTCCCCAACTCCCGCAGATCCAGGAGGAGGGCTTTTTCTTCGTCTCCGTAGACGGAGAGCTGGCCAGGGCTTCAAACAAAGACCTGCGACAATTTGAGGTCCTGAAAGGACATCCAGAGTCCTTAGCATTGAGAGGGCCCAAATTGGAGGCTGTGGAGAATTTTGACAAGGCCGCTTTCGAAGCGGCACTTCAGGCCGAGAACCGGTGGAAAATGGTGGGTGGCATTGAAGCCTTTATTCGAAGTGTGGCAATACCCCCTTGACTTCAGACTCTTCCCTGCGCCAGAACAGGTTCAGGTCGCAAAGTTGTGTTCTTCTCACCCGTCTCCTCGCCTTCCTGCAGGAACTCAAACACTTCCAAGGCGTGCTCGAGTCTGTAGGAAGCCTTCGTTCAGGAGACGGCGCTTCGTTTTTCCTCTCTCCCGGTGGGTGCCACTTCAGAGTCGTACCTGTAAAAATCGATTGGTCTTTTTAGATGAGTAGCCATTCTGCACGCGAAAAGAGGAAGCACGAAAAAGGTCTTCCAGGTTGGGAACGAAAACGCACAGAAAGACGCTGCTGGCTGCTGACTGACTTTCGCAGACTAATAGGAGAACTGGCAGGATGACAACCAGAAGCCGTGTGCATCTGCCTGTGCAACTGTGTGCACTTGTCCATATGTCTGTATTATTCCTCCCTCCCTGCCTGCCTGCCTGCCTGCCTGCCTGCCTGCCTGCCTCCCTCCCTCCCTCCCTCTCTCTCTCTCTCTCTCTCTCTCTCTCGGTGTGCCTCGGCGTGAATACATTTAGACAAGCCCGGCAGGAACACTTGTAACGAAACTTCGAAGGACTGCAATGAGCGAATCTGGGTTGAAGTACGTGCAATCTGCCTTTTTTGTGTGATGGATGCGTGCTTGTGCTTGTGCTTGAGTGAGTGGGTCAATGGGTGAGTGTGTATGGAGAAGTTTTCTCCAATTGGCGCTTTCCTGGTCCCGCCTGGTCCCTCGCTGTTCGTATTTGCTACGTGCAGGACTCTTAGATCAGCATCTCTGCTCGTATATGAGCCTAAAGGAGGAGAAATTGTTTGCTGCAGTCAAGAGAAGAGGCCTCTTCTTTCTAGCTGACTTGGATCTGATCTTGGACTCTGGGTCGAGGAAATTCGACCCGTTGGCTGTGAATTCCAGTTTTGAGTTTCGGAATTTGTTGCTGCCTGCGGACCCTCATGGGGGCAGGCAGAGAGACGTGGGGCGGGAACGGCGTCTTTACCGACGCTTCCGACTTCGTGTGCCAGAAAGTGCCTCCCTCGGCACTCAGTCTGCGACAATCCATTCGGCTTCGTGGGTCCATGCGGCACAGGATGGAAGGCCCCTCCTTGTCAAGGTGCGTCGGGTTGTTCTTTTTTATTTCATACTGCTTAAAAAGACGGTAATGCGTATGCATGGAGTTTTACAGAATCACGCTTCCACTCTGATTGGATTTCTCTGCAGGTGAAAAAGGGGCGTGACATGAAGCCTCACTTCATGAAGGAGCTGGCGCTGCGGTGCGTCCTCACAGGGAGTGCGGGTGCCTTCTTGGCGTGCAAGCACCCAGAGGACGAAGGGAGGCTGGAGGAGGTGCACTCGTTCTCGAGGGAGGCGCTGATACAGACCTCCAAGAGGGCTTTCGATATGGATGCAGCTATGGACACAGTGAAGAAAGTTCTATCCCAAGTGCAGAGGGACCTGGACAGATATCCAGAGGGGTAAGTGGGCAAGATAACGTTATGATTGTTTGATTTGTGGCGGGCAGCACACATTTTCTCGTGGTCGAGCTGTTGGTGTTGCTTTCTGTGAACCGCCAAGTCGCGCCAATAAATCATCTAGTCAAAAGTCCTCTGAATCGACTTACTTTCTGTGCAGCATTCGGACCTGCAGGACACGCTTTTGTTGCATGACATTGCTCGTCTCTGCACCCTACAAACATCTCTCCTTCTCTGGCATGATGCGGACTTTGTATTAACGCCATCTCCGTGTCCATGCGTGTCTGCTGAAAAGGGTAAGCTCCTGCTTTTCCTGATGTTCCCTGTTGCCTTCTTTCTTCTTTCTGCAGAGAGGTTCTTCTCTTTTCTCAGAGCGATTGGAGGGAAAAGACCCTCCCCAACGGCTTCGTCCTCAAAGAGGCCCAGGCCATCTCATCGAGGCAGGTCTCTCTTATTAAAAGAGACTCAGATGAGGTCAGGAACCTCGCAGAAAGCCTCAAAATAGTCGTAGACTAGGCACTCGGGATTCCTTCCCACCCTTCTGTTTCTCCTTCTCCTTATGGAGATCGAGAATCAATAGAAAGGGGTGCTGAGGCTGCGGCTGAGGTCCAAATGGGGGCTGTTGCGGTAGCTGCAGCATCGAGTGAGACGGTCCGACGGGGTGGGAAAGGAAGCATCTCCACAGACAGTCAAAAGGATGTGCTCAGAGAGAGCCCTGAGCCGCAACAAGCAGCGCAAAGGGTGATTGATGGGGACTTTGAAAACACTCTTGGTGACTCTGAAAGTGAGTCTGATTCAGAGTCTTCCTCTGACGAATCAGGCTCAGAAGCGGAGACACGGTTCGAAGGGACAGAGGGGCAGGAGGCCTTAACGTCTCTGATGCTGCCCTCAGAGACCAAAAAGGGAAGACAGAGAGCCATTCAGACACTCCGCTCGATCTTTCGATCGGGTGCCGTCGTGCGTCAGGTTGGAGACGGGCCCCTCAGGGAAGGGACGCGTGAGAGCGGGGTGGTTGTGAAGAGCAACCCAGATGGTTCCGGTTTTATTTTGACGGGAGGGTCGAGGGAAGATCTAGGAGGGGGGGGAAAGTGGATGCAAGGAGATGTTTACTTCCCTTCCCACTCAGTGAAGGGCCCCGGCATCCCTCTGATGAGGGGGGACGAAGTGTCGTTCGTCCTGAGGAAGAGGGCCCAGGATAAGGCAAGGGGAGATAGAATGCCTCCTGCACATGAAGTGTTTCCCTTGTCTTTCCATTCCGCTCCAGAGAGAGTGGATAATGTGCTCAGGGTTCTCACTGAGATTTGCTCATGTGACAACTTCGATCGCAGAGATGCCAAAAGATTTGGGGGGGGCAGAGAAGAGGATGCAGAAGGGGGGACAGGGCAACTCGAAAGCAGAGGGTCGAAAGGGGGATTTGTAGAAAAGCCCAGAGATCTTCTCATGGCTGCTGGCCAGTCAGACGCCTTGTGGGATCTCGTGTTCTCCCTCTCTCTTTCGGAGAAGTCTGCCCGATTGGGGCAGACATCTCGATCCTTTAGCAGCGAGGGAGTGGGGATGTCAGGAGGAGACGGACTGCTTCAGATGGGGCTGAATGCTGCGCTGCGTCTCCGTAGAGCAGCAGCCGCAGATGCGCGCGACTTCCCCCCCTTCTGCGTCCTTGAAAGGAGAATAGAGAACGTCAAACAGAGTCAAGCCAGCAGGCTGGTGGAAGTGATGGGGTCCCTTTTGGTGAAGGAGATGCAAGAGCCACAGGGAGGGGGGGGGTCAGGTGAGGAAGGCCCGAGAGCCTTTCTTCTCCTTTTTCTCTCTGACGTTCAGGGGGAGCGAAAGAAGGCTCGGAGAGGTCTCATTTCACGAATTGCAAGAAAGGCATACGAGAAATTCAAACGCAGTGCGGCCTCTGAAAATGGGGCTTCAAACAGTGGGCGGAGTTCTTCTTCTCCCTGTATGAGGATCGCGTGTTAGACGACCTGCAGGTCGGTTCTGTGACAGTTGTGTGTGTTTTCCCAAGTGTGGCTTTGCTTTCCGTTTGCCCTTTTCCTTGACCGAGTGAGAGAATCTCATTCCCGTCAGGATCTCTTTAGCCAAGGTCTTTTGAGCCAGCTGCTGTGTCTGTCTTCTCTGCGGCTTGAGCCTCTCTCCGGCAACCCTCCAACCCGATTGCTCACATCTTCCTGCCGGCCCCGTGTCTTCCATTTGAAATTCCCGTTTCTTCCGCCTTCTCTTCTCGTCTCTTCCTTTCGTCTTTGTATGCGTGTAAGAGTATAAATAAACGTGGAGTTCCGTGTCTGAATGCTCATACATGCACCCATGCAGGGGGCTATGACGGATTACAGGACGATGCCCTTCACGCCCACTTCCACCGAGATGGCAAACTCCGCTCGTGCTGCGACTTACGAAGAGTCCGACCACCTCCCTGTGCACACCGCCACATACGAGAGCGGGTTTGCCTACCTTGACTCAATGACGCGGCTGCAGCGTCACGAGTCTCTGGAGAAGCTTCTGACCTGCGTGTCAGAGTGGAAGAAGGGAACCTTGGATGAGAGGGACATGACCATTTTTGACGCGTCAGTCGTCGGCTTTCTCCCTCTCCTCCACAAGGAGGACAAAACTCTGAGGAGTGGAGAGGTGAAGCGAAATGTCCGGAAGATTCCGGGTTTTGGCGATTCAGAGACGCCTGTTCAGTTGATGCTGAAGATTTCTGCAAGGGGGACGAGGGATAAAGGAAGGGGAAGGGCTCTGTGGAAGAGAGATCTGATGTTTGGCAACCTGGTTGGGGTTTTTCTTGAGGGCGTGCAGGGGGGGGAACCGATTTGGGCCACCATTGGGGGGAGGTCTGACGAGCTTCTCGACAGAGAGATTCTCTTTGTTGACCTTCTAAGTTCCTCTCTCCTCCCCATTCTCCTCCAGAGGCTCTGTCTGGAGGAATCAGGAACTCTTCGGGGGACCCTGATAGTGTCTCCCACCTTTTACAGAGCCCATCAGCCCGTTCTGAATGCCTTGCAGAATCTTGACCCAGACGCTCTGCCGTTTGAGAAAGAGTTGCTCTCTTATCAATCCCCACAGCAAAGCTCCCCCCTCTGGAGAGAAATTCTCTCTCACGCAGATTCAGCAGATTTCTCCCCCTTCTTTCAAGAGCACAACGAACCCGTGATACTTTCCGAGCTCTTTACCTCACATACAGAATCGCTGTGCGATGGTGTGTAGAAGTTTTTGCGTACGAGAAAGGGCACCACAGCCCCTAGGCAGGGGCAGGTCAAGGCGTTTCGTCGTCTGCTGACCGAACGACTTGTTGTCATTCAGGGCGCACCTGGGTGTGGCAAAACGAGAGTGGCTGTGAACTACATCAAGACTCTTTCGGTAGGTCTTACTGACTGTCCTCAAATGTGCATGTCGCCAGCTTTCTTCCTGTCTTGTTGCTGTGGCTGTTCTGACTCTCCGCTCTAGTCTCCGCTTCTTCCTGCACTCCATCGATTTCAAAACAAAGAGTTCTGCAGGCCTGAACTCACAGATGATCCTCTTCTGTCTGATGCAGAAGTCAAGAGCACTCAAGTACCAGCACTAGCTTACTCTCATCTTCAAGTTGCCCCCTTTCCCTCTGCCTTCCTTGCAGTCAATCGAATTCAAGGAGGGTGCAAGCCGCTCCCTCCACCCCCTGGATGAGGAGGAAGACTTCAAGAGGAGGACCTGGGCTCAGACCCTGAAGATCTGTTCGGGTACAGACGGAGCTTTGAGCCGAGAGTGGGGGGAGAATCCAGGACGGTGTTTGGCGAGGCGGGACAGATGCCGTTGCGCATTCTGACTGTTGCGTACAAGAACGATGCGACAGACGACCTCCTGCAGAAGGTCCTGCGGGAGTGCCCTCGCCTGTCCGACCGGGTTGCACGGATAGGGAGGAAGTCGGAGATCGAAGAGGTGGAGAAGTGCAACCTCCAGCAGATCAAGGCAGAGCTGAGGGGTACCGGCTTTTTCATGCAGTCAGAGGGGAAGAGGGAAATCGAGTCGAGGGCTTTCGATTTGATGTCAAGCCTGAAAACCCGTGTCAGACGAATGCGTGAGAGCATTGACGATCATGCCCTGTTCCTTGTCTGGCTTCAGAGAGCAGACCTCCAGTCAATCACAGACTTTCTCTCCCATTCCCCCCTCTTCTCACGGGCCTGCCCCCCTCGGCAGCGAGCGAAGCGAGCGCACAATCTGGCTCACCTCCTTGAATCTGTTCGGTTTTTTGACCGCGAGAAATCACGGTGTCGCCGGCAGCATTCCGGGGGCCTCCTCCAGAGCCTCGGGGGTGTCTTTTCTGACATGGTTCCCGACTCTGAAGAGCCCCAGGACGAGCGTTTGGGCTCTTTCTTGGCTGACCTTGCGACGGCAGGCGACAGAGACCCATTGAATTTTTTCGGGTCTCAGAACTCCATGAAGAAGCTTTCACAGGACCCTATCTTCCTTGACCTCATTTCGTCTCTCCACCACAACTTTGTCGTCTGGCTTCCCTCTCCCAATGATGTCGCCTCACTGGCGGCTGCAACACAACATGCCACCAACACGTCTGGTAGCACCAGACCCTTAGCCGCCACGCAACTTGACAGTCTCCTGGAAGAACTCACGGCTGCTCGGCGTCAGAAGGAGAGCAGTGGTCAAAAAGAGGGGGACGGAGACGAGGACGAGGAGGAGGTGAGGGACCTCATGTTGGAGAGGCTCGATTTGATGGGTGCAGACCGCCGCTCGGCGGTCCATCTTGTGGATCAGAACATATATTGCACCCAGCGGTCTGGGGGGGAGAGGGGACTTTTCAGTTACGCCCTTTATTCTCGTCTCTCTTCTGTCCGTGACGTAGAGGGAGGGTTGGAGGCGATGATTTATAAGGAAGGAAAGGGCCTATGGGGTCTTCCGCCCGAGTCCCGAGTTCTCTTCGTTCAGTCGCTTTTCAGAGGGGTGTTGGGGAGGGACGTTCCCGAGTTGGACTGCTGCCTCAGAGAGCTGTCGGACTTGTGGAGACGGATGAAGGCGATGGAAAGAAGGGAAGACATCTCATTGCTGAGGCATCACATTCGGGTGAGGGGGATAATTTGCGCATGGATTTCTCCTTCTGTCTTTTCTTTCAAATGAGTTCCTTCACATCATCCTGGGACTCTTCCATCCCTCCCATGTTTAGAGATTTGAGTATTTGGCTCGTTGCTCTTGCTGGATTTCTCTTTGATGTGAGTGCATGAGTTTGGCTTCAAGTTGGCTTTTCACATGCAAGAGTGGAACACTCATGCATCAAGCGAGTCTACTGTTCTCTTTGTTTGCCTGCAGGTTTTGGGCATGACCATCACAGGAGCGTCGAGCAGCCGTGAGCTGATCCGCGCGTGGGCTCCGGATATCATTATTTTAGAAGAGGCGGGGGAGGTCCTAGAGCCCCATGTGCTCGCGCTGCTTGCTCCTACTGTGAGGCAAGTGGTCCTGGTAGGGGATCACCAGCAGCTGCCCCCTCCTCTGGAGTCAATGTTATTGAAGACAGAAAAGAAATTTGGGGTCAGTTTGATGGAGAGACTCATCAAAGGGGGGTATGGGTACGCGAAATTGCGCGTGCAGAGCCGTATGGCTCCCAGAATCTCCCAGCACCTTCTCGACATTTACCCAGATCTTGAGAACAACATCGAAGTAGTCGGGGCACTCACCGACACTCAGGCTCTCGTTGCCCCGATTTTCTTTTGGGATACGAAGGGAAAGTTCCCAGAAACAACGGGAGAGAGGGGGTTCTCAAATTTGAAAGAGGCCGAGTGCACTGTCCGTCTCGTCTCGTTTCTCATCCGCGAGGGGGAAGATCCCTCAGACGTTGTCGTTTTGGCACCCTACAAAGGGCAGGTGGCAACTCTTCGCCGCCTCGTGGGCAAAAATCCCGACCTTCTCGGAGTTCGCGTTTCCCCTGTCGACCGTTTTCAGGGAAGTGAGGCGGGGGTGGTGGTTGTTTCTCTTACCCGCAGCAATGCAGAGAGGAATGTGGGGTTTCTTGACTTGGGAGCCGAGGGTCTTGCTCGAAGAAATGTCCTCCAGAGTCGCAGTCGTCGTGTGACGGTGTTGATAGGGGACAGGCAGACATTCGCCTATGCCCGAAAGAGGTCTGCAGACCAAGGAGCGCAGCCATCCCGTGTGTGGGGACCCCTTTTCCGTTCGCTTGAGAAGAGTGATGCATTGGGTGCGGAACTCGAAATCAAGTGCCCCCGTCACCCACACCTTTAGGACGTCCCTCAGTGTGGTTGAACACTTCCCCCAAGTCCTTTGCGAAGCCCCTTGCGGGGTTCAGATGGAGTGCGGTGAGAAAGGACACATTTGCCAGAGAACCTGTCACCCCCTGAGTAGCAATGTCCACGGGAAGGTGAAATGCTCTCACACAGTCCCTTTTCCCTGTCCGAGAGGGGACCACACGCTCACCAGGGAGTGCCGTGAGGACCCGGCAGAGATCCCATGTAAGGCAGATCGGAAGATTGTGTGTATACGCTGTCAGCAGCTGGTCACAGGCAGGTGTTTCCTGACAGATGAGCGCTTGATGCAGTCGTGCCCCTCGAAAATGTCATTCTCATGCGGCAGCTGCAGGAGTGCCCTCCAGCGAAAGTGCTGGGAGGAAGAGAGCGCCGTCAAATGCACCAAGTTGATAGAATGGGGGTGCAAGGCATGTGGCACAAAGAGAAGGAGGCAGTGCCACCAGCCTGAGAGTGCGTGTGAGTCCCTGGTCCCCTTTCGCTGTATGAAGGGGGGGCACCAAGGAAAGAAGCGCTGCAGCAGTACAGAGCAGCCGCAATGCGACGCCCCTTGCTGTGCTCCGCTTGCTTGCGGTCACCCGTGTCAAGGCCGAAAGTGTTTCCAAGATTGTGTGTCTCCCAAAGATTGCGCTCAGTGCAAAGAGATTCAGAAGGCAGAGGCAAAAGCAAGGAGGGAGCTTGAAAAGGAAGTCAGACAGAAGGTGAAACAGAATTTGGAGGCAGAGCTGAAAGTACTAGAGTCACATGAAGGGGGGGGGATTTCGTTGGTGGAGGGAAACGAGGCGAAAAGGGAAGAGGTGTGTCTGCTTTTGAAGGAGAAAAGTGTGTCGTCTGAGTGGAGTTTCAGGTTAGATAACGTGTGGACTGTCCTGAACAGACCTGCAGAGAGACTGTTCATCGACACAAAACTCCATCTGAAGCAGCCGCAACAACCGAACACGTACCTCTTCGCATCCGTCCCGTCTCTCCAAGAGGCCAAGAGCCTCAGCCTTGCCGCCCTCCCCTCCGAAGAGGCAAGCGCTCCTTCCCATGATTCTGACCGACAGACGCCCTACCGATTCCTCAGTGGGCAGATCGACCTCGAGACACACAAGAGCTCCGGTCTGTTTAAAGAGCAGGATGGGAGGAAATCCGCCTTCCTCGTTGTTTTTGAGGCGGCAGTTGGGAATGTGAAGATTATGGAGCCCCTCTCCCGAAGAGAGTTTGCCCGCAAAGACCTCGTCGAAAAGAGATGGGCTTTCGGGTTGCGACATGACTCTCTTGTGTGGCTAGGGGCTCAGGCAGGGTCCGCCTCCGAGAGGCCAGGAGAGTCTCTGAGGAGCGCTGATAACAGTAAGGACGCGAGACGGGATGTGTTCGTCCTGAAGAGAGAGCCACAGGCCATGCCTCGATACATTGTCGAGGTCTCTCGCCAGGCGAACCCCGCGTCAGGCTTTGGTGTGCCGCCTTATTGGACGCGTAGCACAGCCGTTGCTCCCACAGGGGACGGGGGCAGAAGAAGCGATACATTCCGGGGTTTTCATCTCATCCCCGTGAAAGAATCCGACAAAGCAGTTCGCAAGGCTCTGCAAAGCGCTCTCGATGCGACTCCCTCGGGGTTCCTCGGGAAAGGTCGGGATCAAATGGTGGGGGGGAGGTATAGCAGACTGGAGCTCGCCTGCGCATGGCGGATCGAGAACCGAAGACGATGGCAGATTTTTGATGCCGAAAGACAGACAGTCAGGGAGAATTGTGCGGCTGTCAATCGAACAGCCGAGGGTGTCTTCCGTCCTGCAGACATCAACGCTAATCTGGTGGAAGCGTGCAAGAGCCTCCCTTGTGCATCCACCCTCAGGCAGCGAGAGGCAAATGAGTTTCTTCTCTGGCATGGGACGAAGAAAGAGGTCCTGCTGTCGCTCTTGCAGCAGGGATTAAACGAGCGCTTCAACAAGGCTGCCGCGTTCGGTCCGGGCACGTACTTCGCAGAAGACGCGGGGAAGTCGGATCAATACGTGTCTGCACACAGCAGCTTCGACCCGAGTGGGGCTGAGGAAACAATTCTCTACAAAGAATGCGGACAGAAGAAACCCGAAGGTGACGTCTTCTACATTTTCCTCTGTCGGGTGCTGATGGGTGTGTTTGTCTCAGGCAACTCTAGTGCATTTACGAATCAAAACGAGCTCCAGTTCATCCCCGAAACGAGCCCTCCGCTGCGGCACCATTGTCTCCTTGCGGGGGGGGGCGGCGGATTTCGGTACCGCGAGATCATTCAGCCTCATGGTAGCCGGATTTATGCTGAATATCTGATTGCGTATCAGAGGCGGTGATTGTTGGGGTGAATCAGAAGCTCCTCTTGTGTCTGGCTTTGCATGAGGCTTCAAAATAAGACTGTTTTGCTTAGAGCGGTACAAAACGACAATTGAAAGATGAGTTGTCACTGCATTTTATACTGGGTGTCATCGGTATAGTTGGAGAGCTGGTAAGAGCTGGGTGTCACTCTCCTTAAATTTAAATAAAAGAGCGCAATTTTTTTAAAAAATTATTTATAGACAGCAGGGCCTCGTTAATCAATCAACCAATCAATCCATCAATCTATCTAGCAATCTATGTGTTTAATAAAAAGTATAAAAAAAAATTGTAGCTATTAGTACGTATATCAATACATATATATATGTATATGTATATAATATACATACTAGTATATTTGTGTACTGAGTATTTGATGCAAAACAGTGCGCCAAAACTTAATATAGCTTTAAAGGTCAGGTCAGAGGTTCAATTCATATAAATTTATGAATTCTACTGGCATATAGTATTTTTGATTATTTTTGCTACTAGTATTCACGTTTATAATATAGCCAAATTAATCAAGATCAAATTAATGTAAAACTATTGTAGATTTGATTATAAAGCTAGCCAGAAAGTTAGTAAATAATAAAAACCTTTCTTACTGAACTACTCAGTATAAACCAGGAAATCAATACTACGCTTTGTTCATCGAAAGCATAAAGACTACAGATGGTAGTACAGACGCTAGTACAGACATTGTATGATTTGACCAGGAGCATGCCAGTGTGACACTTATTATTTTGCAGCAACCTTTTTGTCTACAGTTTGTTCCCGTCATTTCCAACTCCAGGTGTTCTTGCGACGGTGTGGACGTCCTTTCGGGTTTTTGGCCTTCGGCTGTGCCTTTCCTTTTACATTTTCCTTGCTCTTACCCTTCGTCGTTCCTCGTGCCTCTTTCATAAGGATGAGAAAATCCTCGATGGTGAGCCTGTCAATTCCAACCATCACAAATGGCACTCCCTTGTGGTCGATGAGACCAGCCAGCTCTATCTCTGTCACGCGGAAAACGTTCTGCTGGACGCGTGCGCAAGCCAGGTCGACTTCGGGGTTTGCTTTGCACCACTGGTTGAATGCAACGTCTGTTGGATCGTCTGGGTGTCCGTCCTTCACAAGGGGCAGGTCAGTAGGAGAAGAGTCTGAGTCGATTGGGGCATCGCCTGGTCGGCAGGTCCCGTCGTGTGGAAATGAAAGGCTCTTGGGAAGCTCGCTCTTGCAGAAGAGAACAGGGTGGGCGTGCTTCTGCAGTAGAGAGCAGCAATCTTTGTGGGAGACTCGAGTGAGGGCGGGAGACTGTTCTTCAACGTTCTTCAATTGCAACAAGCCATCTGTGAGAGAGGTTTGTGATTTGACTCGGACCAGACCCGACGGAACCAAATCAAGGAGCATACCCAACCAATCGGACTCGGAGGCATCTTTGTGGGAGACTCGAGTAAGGGTGGGAGACTGTTCTTCAACGTTCTCCTCCAATTCCAACAAGGCATCTGCGAGAGGGGTTTGTAATTTGACTGGGTGAAAGGGGGCAATGGGGACCAAAGCCGACGGAACGAAATCGAGGACCGTACCGCGCAGATCGGACCCGGAGGCATCTTTGGGGGGGTCGAGTTGGACTCGCAGGGAATGGGGGGGCTCCTTGGTTCTCCTCCACCCGAGGATTGTCCCCTCCTCCGTGCACATCAATGGGTGGTTGATTGTTGGAATCCAGACACCACAAAAAGGTGTGTGTGGCAGAAACGGAAGCAGAGAAAAGTTAAGAGAAGGAAAAGCAAACGGCAAGAGCGGGCGGTAGAGGAAAAGGAATTCTCAGTCAATCAGGTTTGATATCACGAGCAGTGAGGGGAGAGGGCGGAAGGATACAAGAATCAGCAGAAGAGAGAGTGTCTTGGATTGCAGCACTATTCTGATTGACTGCCATGCAGTGGATCACACCCAGAGAGACACACATGCATGACGGATGCTTCAGAGCCGAGGGAAGGAAACGCTACTCAGAGAACAACATTATCTCCTGAAGGAAACATAGAAAGAGAATCTGCTTGATCAATGTATTTTGGGAGACGCCAGTTCACCTGGGAGGAGAATGAACAGAAAGAAAGAGACCGACCTTCCCGTACAAAAGGCTTCTCTCGGTGTATCCGATTTGGTCCTCTACAACACGAACGCGTCGACCTCTGAACGCCCACTCAGGATGGCTGCCTTCATCGGAACCCGTTGGAGGCGCCTCCTTGTCAGATTGTGTCCCTCCTACTTCCTTCGGTTCCTTCCCGCCCCCCCCCCGCCCCTCCCCCTCCCCCTTCTCTTTTCCTTTCCAGTCGCGCTTTTGACAGGCGCGGCAGCAGTAGAGAGCCAATTTACAGCCTGCACAGTGCTTCTTTCTCTTTCCCTTTACTCTGTTTTCCCCGCAATAAGTGCAGGCGAGAGCGCATGCTGCTTTGATCTCCTTGCCAGACCTCACGACACAATCGCTGCCGGGAAACGTACAGGTTTTCTCCAAAAGGTTCTTTGCTGCCTGCGCTCTCTCCCTTTCCCCCTCTCCAGCCCCGAGAGAGTCATGGGAGATAGAATCTGCAACAGCTCTGTGAGCCTCCTCAGGCTGTTCTTTCAGGAACAGGGAGAGAGATGTCACAGGGACATTAGTGAGGAGCGATAGGGGATCGACTGCCTTGGTCTTGACTTGCAACCACGAAAGCAGACTGCGCTGAAAATCCGAAAGATCGGAAGACGGTGAATTGATATTGAAATCTGGGACAATGCGGTTCTTCTTGTTTTGCTGTTGCTGTTCCTGCTTCTGCTGTTGTTGTTGTGTGGAGAAGAGTTTGAGGATCAGTAGAGCAACAAACTGACCGGGAGACGAGTTGGGCTTTTTGAGGTTTCGATAGATTGACAAGAGCGTTGAGAGGGCTCTGTCTGGGTGCTCGAGGTACCCCTCCTCTACTTCTCTGGCTGCCTTCCGATTTTGCATGGCTATCTCCAAAGCCTTCGCCCTGAAATGAGCAACCTCAGGGTCGAGGGCCCCGTCACTGACGGGACACTGCGTGGCATCCTGACAAAGGCAGATCGCATCACGCGTCTTGCCGCAGACACAAAAATCTTTGCAGGCAGACTCAGTACACACAAAAGCTGGATAATACCGCTCTGCTGTGCTTTGCACCATCATCGGAAGCGTGGTGAAGCGCTCCAAGATACGTACATACTTCCCCCAAATCTCAATGCGCTTATCGCTTTCGGTTTCTGAATCTACACCGCTGTTCATTTGGGCGAACTTCTCTGCAACCCAATAGAGGGGACGAACCAGGCGCCAAATCCCCAAATCTGCTTTGGCATCCTGGGAAGTCTGGGGGCCCGAATGGGGATCCGTGCAGCCGTGAAGAGCCCGTACGGCCCCCCTGTGGTGCACCTCTGGGACGACAAATCTCGACAAGAGACGAATAAGGCGCGCAGTCAGCAAGACAACTTGCGCAGAAACAGAAGGGGGTGTTTGGTTGTTGTCTTTGCAAGTCGAGGGGGAGACTGCGGGAGGGTTGGGCCTTTTGCTTATCTCTGCAGTCATGCGCCCTGTCATGGATGTCGACAAGCGAAGGAACTCCTTGAGACCCCACAAAAAAGGGTCGCATCTCCAGAGCAGCTCACAGAGGCGAGGCCATCCCGACGACAAGATGCTGAGGAGACGCGCACCAGAGAAATTCATGCTGCGGACACGGTCAATGGCGAACCGGGCAACGCCTTCCCCCTCCCTTTCAGGCCCTGTATGTTTTGTGAGAGCATCCGGGGTCCTCTCATCAGGCACTCTTTTATCATTCAGAACGTCCTCAGACCTGTCAGGAAGCAGTCTGCGGACGCAAAAGAACGAAAGTGCACTGCATAAGAAACCCTTCACCATCAGCAGGTCGCGTACAATCGCCTCACAATCTGCAGCTGCCTTCCCATTGGCATGCAGATGAAGCGCATGGCCATCGTCGGAAACTTCGACGGAAAGGCATCCAAGGGCTATCATCTCCTCTTCAAATTGGTCACACGCCTTCTCAAGCTGCGAGCAGACTTCCATGAGCTGCCTCGCGAAATCAAGAAGAGCATGGTAGAGGCCAAGAAAGGCGACATCACAGAGATCAGCAACGTGGCCCACAGGCACTCTGGGTGCACGAAGAAGCAGCTTTTCTGTTTTCGTTCTTGCCTCCAAAATCTGGACTGTGGCCTTTCGAAGGCCATCAAGCCTTCCTGCCTGCAACACAAACTTGGGAACGACACCGTCTACCAAGGAATCAAAACCGTCACCTGAGGTCTCTCCAGGCACATTGTCACCCTCCAACGACTTTGGGTGCATGTCTGGGTCAGTCATCTCTCCTCCACAGATTGATTGAGAGCGGCTGGGAACAGTGAGGCTGCTTTGCAAATTCAAATGTTGATTGTACAGCCTGCTCACCGTTGGACAGTGGGTACCCTTGTACAAATATATACTTCGGTAGGATAAATACCGATTGGAGGCTATGCAGAAAAGTGAAGATTAATCTTAAAGGATCAACTTCCTTTCTGTGTCTTGCAATGAGGAATGTCGTCTTCAGACTTCTTTCAGCTTGATATATGCCATATATGATGCTCAGCATAGATGCATGAAGACGGCGATCGAGATGGGTACGTCTATATAGGAGTTGCATCATATAGCTTGCATGCAATTGCATGCATGACTGCAGTTGCTGCTCATGCGCATTCATATGTCAGATGAGTAGACTGATGCATGCATTCGACTCTGTTGCAAGAATGTGTTGCATACTTCGACGTGTTGCTTCGATCGTATACCCCCTGTTGCTATTAATATATTAATAACTGTTGCTTGAACACTGCTGCACAAATTGGCACCAATAGCTACAAGTCAGGTTAGGCATCCTCTAACTAACTCACTAACTAACTAATTAACTAACTAACTAACTAACAGGAGCGCTGCTAGTATATTAAAAGGCTGTTGTTACTAGATATGCTCTTAATTACTGTTGTCGGAGTTCTATCTAGAGTTATATACTCCAGATAACTGCCCACCCTCGGGGCCCCCCTACCTGAAGCTATTGAAGGTACTTTCGAACGGGCCCTCTAAACAAATGTTAAACCATACATTATTATAAAGGTTTTTTTAGAAAAGATCAATTTTTAACAGGTGTATCTCTATGGTTGAGTGATGAACGATCTCTACCATGAAGATACGCTGTAATGGGCTGTTGAGAGGATGGCTCTAGACGGCTCCACACTATGACAAAACGAACTCAGAAACGAAGTTAAAATATATAATTACTAACTTATATAATAATAGTTTTATTAGTATCTATGTTGAGTCAGATCATTTCTATCTATCTAGCATGCACATTTAGCGCTAGATTTAGCGGTGATAAATTGCCGATAATAACGCTGTCACCTAGCTAGGTCACCTAGACTTCCATTCATATGACAAACACTGATGCAGTACGGGAGCGGTAGTCGAATGGATTAAATCATTCTCAATCGGTTGCCGACCGGGCTGCTATCGATCTGACACGTTACACACTTGATCGAGTCGACACAGCCAGCCCATACATGCACGCAGCGATCGAGATCGAGGTCAACGGAAGTCCCAACCAAGAACAACGGAACTCGGCCAGAAAACCCCCGGTGGCTGACGACCCAAATTGGTGGACACACTGGCGAGCTGGGCCTCCAGGCCTTCTTGCGGAGGCAGACAGGTGACCAGACCGACCAGTGTGTTGTGAAGAGCATGCGCGTGCATACATGCATGCATGGATGGCTGAAGGGTTTTGATGCATCGACCCTGCCAGGAACAGAATCTTCTGCACAGCGCCCTACAGTGTTTGTGTGTAGCGATCGAGGAAATGTCGGGAGGATTGGTTGCATGCTGGTTTTTCGATTCGAGAGGGTGGCGGCTGTGGCATGCATGCAGGCGGATGGATGGATTTAGTCATTCATACCGAGAGAGAGAGTAAGACAAAAAGTCGAGAACCGACAGCAGATAGATATGACAGTCAGAAGGCGGCGAGAGAATGGACGTACAGCGAACGAGGCGGCTACGTCGTTACTTGACTGACGCACCGATCGAGCAAACCAGGAGGAAGGGATGACGGTGTATGGGTGCATGAACAGACGAGCGGACAGACAGACACGGTGGGACAGTTCAGCGACTTTCTCTCTCCTTCTGCATGGCGAAAGAAAGGAAAGCCGAAACGTTTTGAAGTGAGAGGCAAAAGCCCGCCCGCATCTGCTCCCCTTTTCGAACAAGCAAAAAGGGGTGTCTGTCTGAAGGTCCGCCTGATCATTTTGTTATTGTCCCTTTCTTCCTCTGTCCCTTCGAAAATTGGCTTCTTAAATTCGGTCCGACTGCAGACGCAGACGGACGGGCTCTTCTCTCTCGCAGATGAGTGACCAAAATTTCTTCTTCCTCCTCCTTTCGAAAGATAAATTTCTTTCTTTACGTTGTTGTTCTGATTCTTCTTTTACATCTCCTTTCTTCAGACCCCTCAATCAATCTTGCAAGGGACTGACCGACGATTGACTTACAACACACCCGCTCTCTCTCTCGCGCTGTTTCTTTTCTTTTCTTTCCAAGGCATGACGGTAGACCCGTTTATTCATTCCTCCGATCGAGTTGTTGCCCTTAGGACGGACGCCCATGCATGACGCTTGCTTGCTGCTTACCTGCTAACCTTCAAATGATCCGAATCGCTTCTTCCTGCAGTACGTCTTTCTGTCTTTCTTGCTTGCTTTGCACTTCTTCTATCGGTCTGGCATTAGGGTACTTTCTTTTTTGTAGTCTCACTGCTGCTGCTTTTACTGCTGTCTGCTTGCTTCTTTTCCCTTTCCTTTCCTTCCGATCAGATACTGAGAAATCCAGTGCGACGAGACAAGACCTTGCAAGGCAGTCAGTACTTCTCTTCAGGTGAGCAATACCAGTCCAAACAGAAAGAGCAGAGTGATACTTTCCTTTTGCAAAGTAAGTAAAGGCGAGAAAGGCTTCTGAAAGGCAGTGCTGTGAGTGATGCTGAATTTCTTTCGGTGTCCTTCTGTTGCAGGAATGTCCTCTGTTTCTTTCTTTCAAGGGCAGCATAGGGCTTGCTTGCTTGCGAAATGCATGTTTCCTTCCTTTTTCCCCTCTCCCTCTCCTTCCTTTTCCTTCTCTCAACGTGCTGATGTGCTTTGCTTCATCCTCTCTTGGTTCTTTCGTTTGGAAGTATTTCCTTTCCTTTCCTTCTGCGTACGTCCAACCTGTCAGTCAGTCAGTCTTATCGTTCTCGAAGTACCAAATTGATCTGTCATCTCTTTGGGTTTCGTTTCGTCTGTGTCAACCTTGCATGTCTAGAATGAAGAGGGGAGGGAGGGGAGAGAGAGAGCCGGGGGGGCAGGGGAAAGAGAAGAAAGGGCTAAGAGACGGGGAGAGAGAGAGAGAGTCAAATACGTCAAATCAGTGGCGTGCTTCGCATTCTTTAGACACGCAGCTAGAAGTCCACCCTCCCTTCCTACATTCTCTTCTTTCCGTTGTTCCTTCCTTTGCTGTGCTAATACTTGGTCTTTTGGTCAAGGACAGATAGTGAGGCAGGCAGGTTATTTATTTCGTTCCCTCTCAGCGTCTCTCCTCCACCCATACGCACCTCTAAAGAAGCACCACTCTCTTTCCAGTATATGTCTTCTTTTTTCTTTTCTTCACCGGTTTTCCGTCCTTTTTCTTTCCATTTCTTTTGTTTCGTCAGTTTCCTTGCTTCATTCCTCATTTCTCTTTTCACTGATCATCTACTCTGACCCCACTCCCCTCTTCCCTCACTCACTCATTTGCGCAAACCATCAGGGGGACGAGCGAACGAACGAACGAACAAATTCACCCGAAGAAACCAAACCGTCCCAGTTAGAGAAAGGCCAAGACAAGCGAGCCATTAAGTTCAACCGACCTCCCACCATCGTGACTAACAGATAAGGCAGCCAGAGAGATCCTGACGACATACAACAACGGAAGCGCTCGCAAGCAAGCACCGAGGATTACAAGAAGAATTACAAGACGGGGAGAAATGAAGGGGCACCTTGCAGGCCGGTTGGACAGACTGGTTGCAGTTTCACACATGCCTGACGAGACCCCGCGACCGTTCCTTCAAAAGAAAGGTCACCCGAACAAGTAACAGAAAGAAAGAACCAAACAAACAATACCCATCGCCTACCCTCCCACCCACCCAGGAAAGAAAGCAGACAGGAGACGGGGAGAGAGAAGAGCAGAGAAAGAAGACAAACAATCGACAGACAGACTTTCCCCGACCACGACGGCCAGAGATCCGACAGCCCAACGGCGGTAGAAGCGAAACAGACGCAAATGAGAGAGGGAGAAGAAGAGAGAGACAGAAAAACGGAGAAATTCGCTTGTGGTTTCAGAGAGATGTGCACAAGACGAAAGGAACGAAGGAAAGAGAGACTTGCTTCAACTGTACCTCTTCCCTTCCCTTCCTTGTCCACCATCTCTCTTTCTCAATTCGCTTTTCGTTCCTCCTAAGTCTGTCATCCAACCCCCCATTCCCCCACCCTCTAAGCATCTCTTCACCATTCGCTTCTCAAGGCGCGGGCTACTTAATAGCCGCCGCCATAACCGCCTCCGTAGTTGCCGCCGCCACCTCCGTAGCCGCCGCTGCCGTAGCCGCCACCACCGTAGCCACCGCCGCCGTAGCCGCCGCCTCCGTAGTTGCCGCCGCCACCACCGTAGCCACCGCTGCAAGCACATGGGACAACAGACAGAAAGACGACAAGGGACAGCAGAAGCATGCAGACCTCTCCCACACCTGAAGGATCACTCACGGTTTATGTATTTCTTTCTCTTTGAACACGTGCACGCGTGTGCGTGCGTGCGTGTGTGTGTGTGTGTGTGTGTGTGTGTAGCTGTGTGTGAGAGAGTGAGAGTGTCTGTGCGTCTGTGCGTGAATTCGACGAAGGTTCCACGTTCACCACGGCGGCGGTGGCTGCGGAGCTCGTAGCTGCGGCGGCGGCTGCTCCGGAGGTGGCGGCGTCATCCCCGGAGGCTGCCATGAAAGGAGAGCAAGACACAGAAAGGGGAAGGTCATCTCAGAAAACACACAACAGGCCCAGAGGCAAGCATGCATCGCCAGACTGTTGCGTTGCCTCCCCCCGTCCCTGTTTCCTTCAAGCCCAACACCATAGAACTAGTTTGAGGGCGCAAACACACTCATGCTAGTACTTACCCTCCGCTAGGGTAGCCACCGCCACCGCCGTAGCCGCCGCCTCCGTAGCCGCCGCCACCGCCGCCATACCCACCGCTGCAGATGCAATGAATGAGAACACGGTCGGTTCAGCCACCAGTCGACCACCGCAGACACGAAGCCAGAAGCGACTCGAGAAATGGGGGGGGGTTGTTTTCTCAGTGGTCTCTTGTCGTTCCGTCCCGCACAGGGAGCCAAAGGATTGAGAGCCACCACAGCCCAATGAGCACAACAGCAAAAGAAGACCAAGCAAGGTGACAGAAGAGAAGAGGAGGGGGAAACCAAACCAAAGTACATATACGTGAGAACCCGATCTCACCGGTCATAGCCACCTCCCCCTCCGTACCCTCCGCGTCCACCGCCGTAGCCGCCTCCACGGCCACCGCCACCGTAGCCGCCGCCTCCGTAACCACCACGACCGCCACCTCCGTAGTCACGTCTCTCCTGACCCTGGACGTAGCTTCCGCCGGGACCAGTGACGGAAACGGCCTTCTGCTTGCCAGTGGAGGGGTCGGTCTCAATGTCGAACTCGAGCTGCAGTCACGGAAGGTGGGGTAGGAAGGTTGTCAGCAGTTGACAGAGGAGGTGGGGCATCGGAGCACAAGGCAGAGAGAAGAGGGGCAATGCAGAATATAACATGGGAAGGCAGCAAAAAAGTGTGAGAGACGGGAGCGAGCCAAGCAGCACAAAAATGGTTTTTTTCACAGTGAGGAAAAATGGGACACGTGGGAGGTGCAAAAGGAGCGATGGACCGTGTCAGTCCCCTTGTTGACTTCTCAAAGGACTCTCTTGAATTCGAATTGGACACGCACACCCCACAGAGCCTTCTGGAGCAATGAAGGAAAAACGTTTCACCCTCACTCAAGTCAAAAGTCCAACAGCCGTCTCACCTGCTCGCCCTCACGAAGGGAGCGGTAGCCCTGTGCGTGGATCACGGACTGGTGCACAAAGAGGTCCTCGCCTCCGTTGGTGGGGGAGATGAAGCCATACCCCTGCAGGAAGTCAAGGAAGGAATCAGAAAAGGGAACAAGAAGGGATAAGAAAAAAGGTGGAGAGACGAGACAAATTTGTGGATGAAAAATTCAGTTACGAAATCAAAAATTGTTATTTCGACTTGTTTCAAGTCTCTCTCGCCCCTTCTCTATTGACCTTAGTGGAGTTGAACCACTTGCAAGTTCCGGTCTGGCGTGCAGCCATCTTGAAGTTCTTTCCTGGTAAGGCGGGGAGGTCAGGTTCTCAAAAGAAGAAATTCACTTCGCCAAGTCTCCTTTCAAATTCCTTTCTGTGAAGCAGAGAACGTAAGACGAAAACAACCACTCGTACCTCACTTGCAACTTCCGAAAGGCGTACGGCTACTGATCAGCGGCTTTCCAAACCAAACAGGTATGACAGGGAGAGTAGAGTCGGTGGAGGGTTAAATTGCGACTGCCCATTGAAGCTGCCTTTTTTGAAAAGTGGTTTCGCATTTTTTCTCGAACAATTTTTGGAGACGCGGGTTTTTTTCGCAATGAAGCAGCCGCGGACCGCGCGGATCGATGGCGTACGTCACCTCATGCAAAAAGCGGCAAGCGGCGCCGCGCGAGCGGCCGGGATGCAGACGCGCCGCGCGGGCCGGCGGCGCGGCGCCACAGTGTACTCGCGCCGCCACCACTGTCAGAACAAATCTTTCACTGCATGACTTTCAGGATCAGGCGGGGAGTATAGCAGAGGCCGGGATCGAAGTCGTGGATGTCTGACTCAAGAATGTCTTGACTCTCCATTGTCAAGTACAGACATGTGCGTATGAGCATGTCAAGGAGGTGTAGTTGGACGACTGAAGGCGCCAATCTTGATGAACACTCACGCGGACGAAGAGACGGATTGAGGCCGTCTCCTATATAGTTTTCGAGGCATCAAACAGAAAAATGGGTCAAGTACACCCGGGGGCTGTCAATGCGACTGCTCCCGAGCGGAGGTTGCTTGTGACTATCTACAAGTGTCTCTTGAGGAGGAGCTCTGCCTTCCAGATGCCCCTCTTGAGTCAGAGCAGGCTGCTCTCGCATCAGGTCAGGCAATCTAATTCCTTGGGTGAGTTGCCCCTCTTCCCGGATTTCTGTGCTTTGGGTCTGCTGCACCCGATGATGGGGGGATAAATGAAGGCCACAGGAATCTTGATATGTACCGCCAGTGACCATGTTCTGTATCCCTCGTTCTTGTCGGTTCTCACTGTGTGTGCAGATTCGTTGGATCTGCTTCCAACTAGAGCCACCATCCAACGACCTCCTCTACTCAAAACTCGACCACGGGAAACACCCGAAACCCAAATACCTCCATCTCTACTACGATATCCCTTCAACTGCTTTTCTCTTGGTAGGTCTGTTCGGCACTCCCATTGCTCCACCACCCAACCTCCCAGGCATGCACCCTCCCTCTCCATGTGTCTTGCGGCATAGGTTCCTGTCCTTGCGTGCCAATGTTTTCTGTTTCTACGTCTCGGTACACCCTCCTCCTGCATCTCGTCGTTCTTTTCCGTTGTTTCACTTCTTTGTCTGTGTGTCCTCCTGTTTTCCTCGCAGACACGCACGTTCTTTCGATACAGGGAGGCTCGGACTGCAAAACAGGCGACGCTTTTCGTCGATGAGGGTAGGAGGACAGCCAGGCAGCTGAGGGGATGGGGGCAAAGGGGTACAGGGATTCCTAGCAGGAATGCGAGGTGATAAATCAATCCGCGAAGCGGCAAAGCAAAGCTGGGGCAAGGAAAACGGGGGGGGGCACCATGGGGAAGAAAAGTACAGCAATGCACACACAGAACAGATATAGAGAGAGACAGCTTCTCACTGTCTTTCCCTTCCTGCCTGCCTGTCACCATGCAGGTCTGTCTGCCCTTTCCTGGTCCTCGTGCCTCGTTCCCGTCGCCACTCTCTTCTCCCTTCACAGAGACTTCGCACGCATGCCCACAGAGTTTCTTCTTCCTCCTATGGGAGGAGGAGAAAGAGGCGGAGTCCCAGGAGGGAATCTGCACGCACATGCGCCCACGAGCTACATGCATGGGCTTCCCACTGCACGAGCAGGCATGGGAACAGGAGGAAGGGGGGGCTCTGTCAAGCAGCAGCCGGTTGCTGTGCCGGCTTCTGCCGTGATCGCCTGCCTCCGTCGTGTCAGTTCGTGGCTGGATCCGGCCGTCAACGTGGAACAGAGGGGAGCGAAGGAACTTCAAGAAGAACAAATGCAGAAAGAAGGGGTTGCGTCACCCCTCCCACACCCTTCGTCGTCGTCTACATCCGAATCTTCTCTGTCTCCCTCCGAACGGGAAGAAGGGGGAGACAGAGAGAGAAGGTTACCCAGACGACTGCGGACCTTGCTGGACCCCCCCAGTGAGGAGGACCTCTCAGATCTCGCTCAGAAGGTCCGAGAGGGGCTCAAGGCTGCTGGAAGTCAGTAACGATTGGGTACAAGACCTAGGGGTTTCTAGGACACTCATTGTTTGTTTCCTTTCCTTTGGGTGGAATGGGTCAGAGAGTGAGCGGTTCGTTTCTTCGTGTAATTTCATGATGCGGTGCGAAAGTTTTGATGAATCGAAATGACCCCTTTCCTTTGCTTGATTTTGGTGTTTGCCTGTCTGCCATGTTCACTGAGTGACTTGCTCGGTTCCTCCGTAGAATGGCGTTCCATACGTCAAGCTATTTAGACTGCTTCTTATTCTGCAAATGCGTACGCGGACATCGTGCTCGTAAGCGCAGATACGCGCATGCATCCTTTACACGACCAACGTAGAAGACATCCAATGGCTGGCAGCTTGCCCTTGGACGTCGAACAGTTGCGTGTGTGATCAGCTATTCGTTGGTTTACGTTGTCATCGGCTATCTTCAAAACCCCCGAGGATTTTGTACAGCAGCCTTGTTTACAGTGCATGGCCTTTCTCGTGTCGCACCGACTGGATGGATGGCATGGACTCCTGCATGCTGCTTCCCTCTTCGGTCCCGGATTCGGGTAGTGTTTCCATTCTTGCATCCCGCTCTTTTGACGCCTTCCTTTCCTTGGGTGTTTCACTCTCCCTTTCTCTCCCTCTCTGCATGCATGCGTCTTCTTGCTTCCCTACATGCAGATAGGGCTCCGTTGCTCCGAACGATCGTGGAGGAGTTGCACGGGTTGGAAGAGAAGAACAAGAACACAGAGGCGCTCTCAGATGGACACTCTGGTCGGTCGGGGGGACGGGCTCCCATGCAGGCAGCAGTGTCGCTGTGTCTCTTTTTGATTCATCGGAAAGCGGCGCTCGGAGGAAGAAAGAAGGACAGACAGAACTACGCATAAAATGCCGAGAAGGTGCAAAAAGGAGATCCATTGGTGGGATGTAAAGGAATTCCAAGCACGGAAGAAGCTGACCGAATGCCTGACAGCCGGTGCCATCGTGGTCGTTCGACTGCGGTTGTGTGTGTGCATGTGCCTGCAGCTTTGTGGAGTTTTTTGAATTGCAAGTGTCTGTGTTTGCCTTGCACTGTGTTTGAGGGGTCTGTAAGTGTCTGTGTCTGTGTTGCCCGTGCGAGTGTGCAGTGTCCTTCCAGCTCGGTTGGTGTTTGCGCTTTGCGGCTGTGGCAGAGAGAGTGGGCCTGCACGGCGAAATTGTGGCGGGTCGAACTCCCGAGGGGCTTCAGGTGTTCTTCGTCAGGTACGGCAGCTAGGCGACGGGACGGGTGGTAGGGAAGGAGAGGGCAGGAGAGCAAATCATGTGAGGAAAGTCGGTGGGACGTGTCTCTTCGGTGCCTGCAGTGTTTAGTCTGGAATCTGCTCCTGGACTGTTTCGGCGCATCCGTTTTTCTGTTTTTTTTTGTTCAGCATTGGGGCGGTCACTGACAGGGGCTCCTTTCAACGTGTACATCCAAGCCTGAGCGAGCAATTGCGTGTTTGCGAATGAACAAGTTTGCGTCCCGTAATTTACAGCAGACGGAAAACTTCGTCGTGTCTCCCTGCTTGGCGCCCTTTGTCAAGATCACAGGCTGCCTTCTTTCCAGTATGAGGCTGACTCCTCGTACCTGCATGATGCGTACTTAAGCTGTTGATTGTGTGTGTGTGTGTGTGTGTGTGCAGATTCTCGTCTGTTCCCTCACGCGAGATTGCCCTGCATCCGTCGACCTCTTTGTGGGAAGGGGACGCTGCAAGGGGGGGGGAGTCTGATGCAGATGCGGAGGGAAGCGGGAACAAGGGAGGGGAGACTCCTGGCAGTTCTGGTTTGTTGTCTGATCGGGCTCTTGATTCTTCTTTGTCCTCCTACCCCTTTGCGTCATCTGCTTCTGCTTCTTCGTCTGCTGCTGCTGGGCGTCCGACTGCGTCCACGGACTTTCTTCAAGAGACCTTTGTGACAACAACAGGCTCCAGGCTCCGACGTCGCGATTTAAAGGTTGGAATTCGTTACCCCCCCCCCTCTCTCTCTGTGTGTGTGTCTGGCGGCACCCTTTCTTGAGGTGGTCTTTCAGGCAGTCTGTCAGTGTCCTAGCACGCAATCAAGCAATCAATGTCGCATCTCTCGAGATCTGCACGTCTTTTGACGTTCCCCCACCGAAACCAGAAGGCTACTCCCCTAGCTCCGTCTGTCTACATGAGAAGGAAGACAGGCGCAAGTACAGCTAGACGAACTGTCTGTCTCCATCCAGCTTGAAGGCCGTGGTCTCATGGGAGGTTTGCATGTTCCTGTAGCCAGGACACAAGTGCACCTTAGAGTCACATTGGTAAACGACGTATTTATTCGCTCTTTCTTACTTGAATGGGGTCTCAGAGGATGATCTGATGGGCGCTGTGCTGTGGTTTTGCTTTCCTGTTTTCACTGGAATCCTCTCCGTCAGGGCTCGTCCTGCACTGCTCGGATTGACATCCCCTTCATTCATTCATTCATTCATTGATTCATTCATTCATTCATTCATTCATTGATTCATTCATTCATTCATTCATTCATTCATTCATGCAGATTTCCCTTGGTATGTCCTCGGACGAGGATGTGGAAGTGAGGGCTTTGGACGAGAAGGAGATTGTCTGCGCACTTCTCAAAGACCTCATCGAGTCTGAAATCTTCCCGGAGACTGCAACACATGCCACAGCGGCAGCAGCACGGTATTCGTCTTTCTTCCAGAAGGAGAAGAAACGATCAGCAACGAAGGTGAAGGAGAGGCAGCTGGTCAGGACGATTCAAGAGGCAGTCACGCGGGTGTGCTCAGAGTCAGCTGAGAGGGAGGAGAGCCCCTCGGAGAGAGACAGAGACAGAGACGCACCGGAGAGCGGAATGATCGTTCCTAGGGAGGGAAGGATTAGTACAAAAAGGGGGACTCGATGGGGAGGGAGTGTGCTTACGGACGAGATGGGGGAGACGTCTGAGAGCCCATCTTCAGGGAGTGCGGAGGGACCAGAGGAGGAGAATATTGAAGCAGAAGAGGGAGACGGGGGGGGAATCTATGTGCAAGGCAACCCTGTCGGGCCACGCTCAAAGGAGAGTCTCGGGGAAGACGCGGTGCAAATGGAGACTGGAGGGGAACATCGCTCATCCTCGTCATCGTCCCCGTCTTCACCTGCTCCTGACTTCAACTCCGAGCAGACCCTGGCAGCACTTCTGAAGCGGTCAAGATGGCGTCAGTCAGTCAGTCAGTCAGTCAGTCAGTCAGTCAGTCAATCAGTCAGTCAGTCAGTCAGTCAGTCAGCCAGCCAGCCAGCCAGCCAGTCAGTCAGTCAGTCAGCAGTCAGTCAGTCAGTCAGTCAGTCAGTCAGCCAGCCAGCCAGTCAGTCAGTCAGCCAGTCAGTCAGTCGGTCGGTCAGTCGGTCAGTCAGTCAGTGGGCCATAGAACACGCATATGTACGCAAACATGTGCATATTGAAGCAGGTAGCAAGTCAGTCAGGGAGGCAGGCGGTGGGAGAAAGAGACAAGGGGTCAGGGTGGGGGAATGGGGAATGCGTTGCGCAACGGCCGAGAGAAAAGAAGCGAGAACGTGGGGTGTATGTGCCGCACTAGGACTTCGTTCATGCGTAGTGCCGAAGAAAAAGTCAACAAAGGAAACAAGCAGAGGCACCCAATTGAAATAAGAACCTTCTTTTTCCGCCTTCAGGTGAGCTGGACCGAGGCGAAGAGGAGGAAGCTGCAGCACGGCTAGGCAGGGTGTGCCTCTCGATGGAACTGCTCCTGCGGCTTCAACTGGAGGCTTCCTCTCTCTGCGCGATGGTCAGTGCAAGGCCGGGTATCATCTTTATCGTGTGCATGTGCGTGCTGGAGAAAGTTTTGGAGAAGCTGCATTGCGCCCGACAGTCTGCATACAGGTTCGCCGCACAGTGAGGTAAGTTGTCTGAAGCTGCAGCCGTCCCACCATATGGGCGTGCACGCTGCACTCCAATTGCCGTCCAGCACCTTGCCGTACGTTCCGTTTGGTTCTCTGTCCACTCGAAGGCGTTCTGGAACCGGTATTCAATCCGGTCACGCTACAGTAACACGCATGCATGCACGAATCTCTGCAGGTTCTGAAACGGCTGAAGGACATGAATGTGACAAACCTTTTAGATGTTGTCACAGCAAGAGAAAGATGACGGTCTTTATGGCCCATTCTGCGCTTCAGAGTTAATTCAAACCTGATATATCACCTAGGATATCACAGAAGACTTTGAAAAATTCTAGGAAAAATTTAAGCCTTGCATGCTTATAAAAACATCCGTTCTCAATGAACTTCTCACATACCAACTTGAAGTGGATATAGTCAATCTTTTATAGTCATATGTGCACTTACAGCCCGGTATTACAGTGAGTATTATTATAATGTTAGTCGGCCGTTACTTTATCAAAAATCGTGCACAGTTCTCTATTTTAAAACTTGAAAGCCTAGTTGTAAACCGATAAATTTAATTTAGGCAAAAACATGTAAATACACCGTCCACATAAGGGTTACGATGGGGGTCTGTGAGGAAATTACGGATTGCGACCATGATTTTTTTTGTTACATTTTTCCCAAGTTACGGGCGCCTTCGGCACCAATTTTTTAGTACGAAAAAACCGCAATTCGGGCGTTGTGGGGCCAACATAAGGCCCCGGCATAGAAATCTCGCACGGTTCTTTATGTAGTGCATCTTGCATGCAATTCAATTATTTAATCATATATGTATGCATGCTCGTACAAGCGAATGATTGCATTAACTCCAAGACCGGTATAAGCCAAAGGTCCTGGAGTCAATTAACCATTCAAAGTTGCCAACCGATGAGGTGCGATCTTGTTGGGCTGTTGTTAATCTTTTGATACAGGAATCACTGCGACCAGCATACACACTTTCAGATAGAGAAAGCGTGCTGGAGATGGAGATTGACGGCTAGATCGACGGGAGAAGCATGCTTGTGCCTGCCTGTGCCTGCCTGTTCTTACCTGTGGCTGTGTCTGCGTGCCTGACTGCCTGCCTGAGAAAATGACTCTCTGCGAAGATCGGGAGGGGTGAATGAATGAATGAATGAGTGAATGAATGGATAGATGGATCGACGGATGGATGGGTGACGAGGAATTAACCCTCTGCTGCCAAGGTAAAATTAAGCAAAGGGTAAAGAAAGGCCAAAAGGCAAGGCAAAAACCAAAACCAACAGTTAAGAAGACCACAAGGGAAAAGAAGGGGATGGAAAAGGCTTGCAAGATCTTGTAGGTCGATCTTTTGTATTGTTTTATCAAACTTTTGAATCTAAAGGTAGCTCTAGACGTCGAAAAGCAAGTTTTAAACAGATTTAATTCAATTTTTTTCCTAGTATTTGATATCCGTAACTGAATAATTGTATATCCCTTGCAAAGACCTAAGAATTTAGACAAGAATTTAAACAGGAATTTAGAGGAATTTAGCTAGGAATCTAAATAAATCTAAAGGAATTTAGACTTCTAAATTCCTAAACTTTGGAGGTCAATTTCTTATGAACTGTCATCTTCAACTATGATAAATTAGAACTTGATATTACCTTCTGACATAAGAAGATACCCGCTCATAGTTTTCTGAAGAAAAATGGTTGAGAAATAAAGGAGATCTGGTCATCCAATTATCTCTGCCGTCTCCGTCTGTTTCTCTTCCAAGCATCACTCTGCAGGGCCGGTTCCTGTGTCCGCTTGCCACTCTCTTTGCTCCCGGAAGGAGCGCGGGGGCGCAGAAGCGTGGACACCGGTGGGGGGAGCGAAAGGACCTGCCAAACCCAGCGACGTGAGCAACCGATACGCGGCCACGCACGGCCGAACGTATACGCATCACTCAGATTGAGCACAGAATTCCTCGTTGCTGCTTTTATCTCCATTGAACAAACCTATCGAGACTCGGCAAGGGAGCAGCACCCATGTCGCAGTCTCCTGAACACAAGTAATCTTCTCCTTCCCCGTCTCGATATGACCTCTCTGATAAGAGAGCTGGACTGTCTCCTCCTCCGTCTTCAACATCTCCTACTCCTCCGTCTTCAACCACTGACTGCCATCGCCTAGGACGTCGAAAAACATCAAAAGGCCAGTCAAAGAGTAAGGCAGATGGCACCAGCGAAGTGGGCCT
>JAHBMJ010003790.1:73952-86852 GCA_018398765.1 Chromera velia | reverse complement strand
TGTATGTGTGTGTGTATGTGTGTGTGTATGTGTGTGTGTATGTGTGTGTGTATGTGTGTGTGTATGTGTGTGTGTGTGTGTGTGTGTGTGCGTGTGTGTGTGTGTGTGTGTGTGCAGGTTGCATCGGGCTTCTGGTTGGGTACAGGGAGTTGCGGAAGCACGAGAACCTTCAGATGAAGAACAAGGAGCTGCAGAGACAACGAATCATGGGACAAGGAGGGGGAGCAGGGGGGGGCACTGGGCCTGAGGGTGCGGGTGGGGTGGGGAGCTTGAATAATTCAGGGAAGGAGACGGAGAAGGAAGAACAAGACGGAGGAAGGGCGGGGGGGGAAAGGAGGGTGTCGTCTGGAGTTACAGCGGGGGGGGCAGAGAAGCCAGCATCGTGTTTGGCCGCGAAGTTCCGGGGGTTCTTCCGTGGCCAGGGACAGCGTGGAACTGTTGTGGGCGTGCCTGCGTCCTCTGGGGTGGTCGCCTCAGCGGACGAGGAGAAGAGTGAGAGTGGGAGGGTTGAGGATGAGGGGGGAGAAAAAGAAGTAGGAAAAACGAAAGGGACGGGGGAGAAAGAGACGAATAGTCGGGAAGGGAAGGAGAAGGGAGACGGCAAGAGTACGTCTTCTAGTTCTCCGGAGGGTGAGAGAAAAAGAAAGCACAGACTGATTTTTAGGGTCATCAGAGGGACCGTCGGGTTTTGCATTTACGTGCACGACAGAATCAAAGCGCTGTTGGATCTCTGGGACGAATTGGTCGGTGGGTGTTTGAAAGAAAGAAAGTGTCTGTCTGCGTGACGACTTGATCGATCGGTGGTTGAGTGGGTTGGTCAGCAACGCAATGAGATGTTTGTCCCTTCGGCTGCGTCTATTCCTTCCTTGTCCGCGGCTGCACGCTGCTTGCCTAGTCTAGCGTGGTCCGACGAGTTGCGCAAGTACGCAATTTCTCCCTTTCGTGCGCTTCGTTCTGCGTGCATTGTGCGGGTCCATCTGACTGTCTTGACTCTGCATTGAGCATACGTGTCGACACGCGTGTGTCAGTTTGTCATATTGTACGGTGTTTTTTTCTGTCCGTCTCTTGAAGAGTGTTTCACTTTTGGGCATGAGAAAGACGGAGTACCCCCCACAACTAATCCGACAATCCTTTGCATCTGCGCGCCTGCCTGTCTGTTTACCTTTCTCTCTCTCTCTCTCTCTCTCTCTCTCTGTGTGTGTGTGTGTGTGTGTGTGTGTGTGTGTGTGCAGCTGTTCGCGTTCCTCTCACGAATCCCCGACAACCTCGACCTCGCACACAGATTCATATGCGACGCCCAGAAAGTCTACGGCGGCGCCATTGCAGATGGCTTTCCAGACCCCGTCACACCACCTGCGTCGCCGCCGATGTCCCCCCTTCTCCCTGCCCCAGCGATGCCCGTGCCCCCTGCCTACTCTCTGCCGTCACCGCGTGCCTCAGCTGCCGCGTCTCAGAAGAAGGAGGAGGCCGAGACTGAGGGGCAGACAGAAAAAGAGAAAGAAGAGAAGAGGGACGAGGAGAAAACCGAGGAGGAAGGTGTTGCAGAAGGAAAGAAAAAAGAGGGAGAGGATCTCCAACTCGATTTGACGGATCGTCAAGGCCCGACCCCCCTCTCTCCCCCCACCCCCCTGGCGGACTTTGTGGGCCTGGAGAATCGACCAGAAGGACTCGCATCTCCAAAGAAAGAGAGGGCAGAAGAGGGACAAGGGGAACCTGAGGATGTTCTGCAAGGCTCACGAAGTGCTGGGGCTAATGGCACTGGGAATGTTGGTTTGCTTGATCTCTCTGAGGGTGATTCTGCCTCTCCCTCGTCTCCTGCCGGCCTGCCAGAGACGGACATTCAACAGCAGCAACAGCACAAGAGCAAGAGCGCCCCCCCCGGTCGACTCACAGAGCTCGCCTCCCCATGCAGTCCTGATGAGCCCAAGTTGTCCGACGAAGAGGACGCAAGAGAGAAGGAGGGAGAGACCGACTTGGCAGTTGATCAGAGAGGAGGAGGGGATCGAGAGCCAGCCCCAACGGCAGGGGAAGAGACGGAGGAGTCTCAAGGAAAAGGCGGGGGGACGCTGGGTCCAGGGGAGGGGGGGAAGGAGATCAATACCAGTAAAAGAGCAAGTGAAAGTGCAGTGGATGAGAAAAAAGAGCAGGAAGCAGGTGAAGGTGCACAGGGGGGAGACGGAAAAGCGAACAATGCCGTGTGATTAGACAGGTGTGTGTAAGCAAAATTATGGGATAAAAAGACTCAGAAATGAAACAAGAAAAGCGTAAAAAACAGTGGGCATGCGTGAGTGTACTGAAACTGTTCAACTAAAACTTTTGAATACTTTTGAAATTTGTTGATAACCGTAAACAATCATGCAACATTAACGATTTACTCTACGAAGTTGAGAATGTATCAAAGTGTTTGAATGTGTGAACCATCTAAAAGTGTAGACTACTCTGTAAACAGAGACAGACTAGTATATAAATAGGCACGTTTAGGCCCTGCGCTAGCTAAAAAAAAAATAAAGGAAAAAAAAGTTTGCAATTTTTTATTTATTTATCCACTAAATTAACAATGGATGTTTTTTAGGTAACACTCCCTGCAACACTTATGCAACACTTAAATAACAGTTCTAACAACACTGGCAGTTGTTTGTCTATAGTTAAAAGAGTGATAAATTTAAAAAAAAAAAAAAGATTAAAAAGATTGAAGTATACGACCTAGAAGCACGTTCGAGCTACATTGTCACTCATTTCAACTAAGAGTTAAAAACACTTTGATCTTTTTTTTTTCTGTATAAATTGAAGGAATGCATGATAAAATAATTTGAGGTGGTTAAAGTAGGTTAAAGAGAAATTTTAGGCTGCCAGTGGCCCAGTGATAAATTAACCTTTTCATAACATATGCATCTAGATCTAGATCTAGATATGCATACTGAAAAGGAACCGAATCTGACAACCGACTAATCTGTTCTCTGATGAATGATTTGTGTCCATGTCTTCTTTTAATTGATTGATCCATCAATATAGTGTATGCAGACAAACTGTTACAAGAGAAAGATGTATATGCACGTATAATATGGATGCATACATGCTGTCAATTAATTACCAGTAGCTAGCTTAGCGATGCGTGTGACACTGCATGCATGCCGTAGCGGTGCGGATGGCGGCGGGTCAGAAAAGGTAAAAGGTTGGTTTATGCAATGAATACCCAGATGAATGCAGATGCATGGATCAGTTCGGTACAACAGTTCAAACCGCTGATTCTCCTTTTTAATCCCAGATAATCCCATGCAGACAGTCTCATTTTAAATAAGTTCAAACCCCTGATTCTGCTTTTCAATCCAAGACCGCTTCATTTTAAATAGGCCATTTTATTTTAAATGAGCCCAACGTGTATATATGTGTGCTAGTTTGTTGTAGTTTGTTGGGAACACTTCTGCGCGCATTTCCTGCGCGCTGTCGCACTTTTTTTATCGATATTTTTTTTTTCTTTTTTTTTTCAAACCGGCCCGGCCTATCATCATTGCATGCCCATGCATGCATGTATGCATGCATGCATATAGTTCCGTCTCTATATAGAACCAACCCTCCAAAATGAATCAGAATGTAGCTAGGAACGTCTGGCACTCTCTTCTTCAGCGATACTTATTGAAACGTGCCCAATGAGCTTCTTTCTGTAGATCAAGGACAGGCATAGAGAAGCAGAAGAGCAAAGTCGTTTAAACTGATCCGACAGAGTAGCCTTTCAGAGACGCAAACTTTTGAAAAGTAAATGAGAGCTCTTTCGAGTCTTTTTGTTCTTTCTGTCCTCTTTGTGGGAGTCTCTGCTCTCAGCCTTCGTCAAGGCCTCCATGAAGAAGGGTCATTTCTGGAGGACCGAGCCGACTGCGAGGAGATCGTTGCCGAGTGGGTCCAGAGTCTCCCCATGGTCGTCAACCCTTACAGTGCCGTGAGGCTTGCAGACTGCTACTGCTCGAACTGGGACCCTACACACCCGCGTGTGTACAATCCAGAGTTTGCAGAGTTCAGGAGGAAATACAACTTCTATAAGTCCCAATGGCCAAACAAGCACCCCTACAATCTTTTGAAAAAGGTGGAAGAGTACCGGCAGCTGAAGATTCGCTGTGCCCAGAAAATTCTCAACAGTTAGATGGGTTCTCTTCGGTTGTCTGATTTGACTTCCACATCAAAGACTGCTCTGGAAAGGATTGTGGTTTTTCTTGTTTCTGTGGGATGCCCCGCCAATGTTATCAAAACCGAAGCAACGGAGCAATACGTGCATGCGTGTGCACGGAAAGGGACCAAGTCTTTCGGAAAGATGGACTTCATGTAATTGCGATCGGTCTGAATCCGTGTAATCGCTGACACACAGTCGGAATGACTGTTACAATAAACGGCAGGGGGCAGAATGTGCAGTATCGACTTGGAGCTGACAGCTCTTGTTGATTAGCTTGAAGCTTGAAGCACTGTGCGACGGCAACATTGAATTTCTGAATTCGCTTCGACGAACATGAATGAGAGACTCGACGTGTTAGCTCTCAGAAATCCGAAAGAGGTTATCAAAGCAGTAGAAAGCAACCGAATGATGAAATGCTCTCCGCCGTCGGGGCAGGCGATCCGAGAGGATCGGGTGGAAAGGAAGTAAAAATCCTTTTCAGGAGAATTAGCTTTTCTGAATCAGTCCACTTCGCAGGTGCTCTGCTTCATTCATCATTTAAAGGTTCATTCGAAAGAACACAAACAGCAAGGGGGGTGCGTCAAAATCAAACCATCTCAGTCAACTGACACGATCTCTTGTTGAGTCAATCGCCCAAACAGTCAATGATCTTGGCATCAAAGAGCCCTGCAACACTCTCTCATCTCATCTCTGCGACTCTCGCACTCAGCTGGCCACTGTCTCTCTATCCATCCATTCAGCCTTCACTCATTCATTCACTCACTCACTCACTCACTCATTCATCCATCCATCCATCCATCCATCCCGTCTGTCTGTCTGTCTGTCTGTCTGTCTGTCGGTCGGTCCGTCTGTCTGTCTGTCTGCCTGCCTGCCTGCCTGCCTGTCCATCTGCCTGCCTGTCTGTCCGTCTGTCTGGCTGTCTGTCTGGCGTTTTTTTTCGTCTGTCTGTCTGTTTGTTTGTAAGAAAAGAATTCGCCATCTAGTCTGTCTGTCTGTCTGTCTGTCTGTCTGTCTGTCTGTCGGAAAAAGTGAAGTGAAGAAAAGACGATATTGTCTGTCTGTCTGAAAGGAAGCGATCCGGAAAAAGTGAAGTGAAGAAAAGACGATACAGTCTGTCTGTCTCTCTCTCTGTCTGTCTGTCTGTCTGTCTGTCTGTGTGTCTGTCTGTCTGTCTGTCTGTCTCTCTGTCTGTCTGTATGAAGAAAAGAAGGGAGAAGAAGAAACATATAGTCTGTCTGTCTGTCTGTTTGTCGGAAAAAGTGAAGTGAAGAAAAGTCGATATAGTCTGTCTGTTTGACTATATCATATATGACGTAGAGCAAAACCCAGACTTAAAAAAGAAAAAAACAGATAAACATGCATGTATTCTAATGATCGGTAACGTATGATATTATGCATGTATTAAAACTTTGAAGGCTAGATTAAAAGGTCATTGTGCTTTTAGTTATGCCAGTGCATAACAATTTAATAAAACACCGATCGACCCAAAGATCGATCTTAGTACGTACTAATTTTAATTTTAATCAATTTTTTCAGTTTTTATGGTCTAGTTGATGGTCTAAAATGCCTCTAAATTTAATTGTGGTCTTAATGCTGGGTTTAATGTACCCCACTGGACCCTGGACTGGACCCTCTTTATAACCTATAACTATCGCTTTATTATTCAAGTTGATCTACATATAGTCATAACTATTCTAGTGACTATTTTAACTTACTGCCAGTGTAACTACTTTATAACGTGAAAGTTCGTTAATAGTTTATTAGTTTAGCTTAATTACTATAGTAGTAGTTACTACTACTAGTGAATTCAACAACTTGGTGCCAGGTCTAGTCTCAGGCTGGCTTAATTTCAATAGTGTATGACAGGTTGTGACAGTCTTTCAATCCACCTTATTTGTTAAATTGAAACTGTTATAGCTCGGGGATGCTCGGCCTAGTGCTTGTCACTTCCAATCTCCAGAAATCCTTTTTTTTTCATGCATATCAGAATGAAACAGAAAGACTGTGGAAATTGAAAATCGGCACCACCGTGCAAAGAGAACTCAGGAATAATCGTCTTGAGCTTCTTCTTCAAATTCCATCTCCCCCTTTTTGAAGACCCCCCCCGGGACAGGAGAGACAGGACGGCAGGCCGACCTCGAATAGTGGTCAGAGGCATCTCCCTTCTTCCAGAACACAGACATGCAGAGACCGCAAAAGGAACGCTTACAGAAAGTGCACCTGACCGATTGACTCCCTGGCACGCGGCGCAACCCGTGGGGCCCGGTGCCGCAGTTGGCGGGGCACTTCCACTTAATTCGGATCGATTCCCTCAGGCACCTCTATCCACTGTAGACCTAAACCTAAACTAGCAAAGTGGGCATTCCTCATAAACTTCTTCTTCTCTTCTTCCCCCCTTTGGTGAACCTGCATGATTCCCTTCTCTGTTGAGATTGCCTTCACCTCCCCCTCTAGTCTCTGAAGGGTCTCGTCCGTCTCCCTCGACCCTGAGGATAACTCTCCCTCGTTCGACTGCACCAGCAAACGCATGTTCTCAATCAGTTTCTGCCGAAGTTCGGGTGAGTCCAGACACATCGATATCGTTTGGCAAGTCTCCACAAAGCCCCCTCCAGGACCGGAGAGGATCGTGAAATGTCCGTATCTTTCTGTCTGGATGTCCTTCATACACAGCCAGCAGAAATACGCACCGCACACACACGTCATCTTGTGGCACCCCACAATCTTCTCGATCCCCTGCTTACACCGAGGACACCTTTTCATCAGTTTATCACCCCCGACTTTGTTGACCAGCTTTGCCAACTGAAATCGGAAGTCGAACGAGTCCGCATCAAAAGAAGTTGCGGCCTTCCCACGGAGGACCCCCCTTCCCCTCGGCCCCCCTTGCCCCCCTGCTGCTGCTGCTGGTGCTTCAACAGGCTGAGGTTCGGGAGCCCTCCTGGCAGGTGCTGCTGCTGCTGCTGCTGCGGCTTGTGGCATTCCACCATCACAGGGGGTGTCCCCGTGCCACTTTTTTTTGCACTCCCCGCAGAACTGGTGCAGACAGAGAGGGCACCAGCAAAAGGGGAGTCTCACAATTTGTTGGTCTGCATGCGCCGGCTGGTTTTTTTTCGCTGTCGTCTCCTCATTGTCGAAAAGAGCATTGAAAAACTCCTCCGCTGCTGTGCGATCCTCTGTCGACACCGAGGGCCTGCTGGAGGAAGAAGAAGAAGAAGGCTCTGGTTGCTTCGAAGGGAGGTCAACAACCACAGGGGTGTTGATGGGAGGGGACTGCTCTTGGCATCTGGGGCAGTATGTGATGTCACCCATGCAGTCAAGAGCCAATTGTACAGAGATTTCCGACCACCTCTCCATCAGCTGCTGAGAGAGTACAGAGGAGAGAACGTTGGGGTGAATGTCCTTCCGACAGTCCGGGACAGGACAGCGGAGGGACTTCAGGCTCGCCTCCTGGATCGGTAGAGAGCACAGAGGGACTGCGCAATCCGTACAGACAGCGTGAATGCACCCAGGGAGAAGGCGCACCATCTGCTTCCCTGCAGCACAACAAAAAACAAAGAAAGGATGGGTGGCGCGAGGGAGAGGGAGAGGGAGAAGGAGGGAGAGAGAGGGAAGACATCAAACGTCGCAGTGACTCAGTCGCTTGCATTCAGGCACAGCACAGCATGGCACACACGCAGACACCCGGGGTGGGTTTTGTGGGAAATTATGATCTGATAGGCCGGGACTCCAACGTGCATATGGCCTCCCTGAATCAGCCTTTCTTTCGCCCAGTAGGTAGACTGTCAGACAACAGGCAGGTGCATGTGGAGTCCAGGACTTTCGTTCGGAGAATCAGAGTCAGTCTGACCGATATTAATATCAGGTGAGAGAAACGGCCATGCCACACATGTAGTCGGCTGTACAGATTGCAGCCTGCTGCTTCTCTTTCCGTTTGCCTTGTCTGCCTGTCTGTTTATCCGTCTCTCGGTCTACCGGTCCTTCCACGTACAGACACATAGACGGACTGAAGGAGTGAGAGATGGATGGGCAGCCATGCATGCAAGCAAGCAGTGACACCAACACACAGTCAGGTGGGAAAACAGGCAGCAGGAGTGCACCTCTGACCTGGGACTTCATCAAAGCAGCAGGGGCACAGGTGTGTCTTCTGAAGGAATTCTTTCGCCTCCGTGCTCGCGTCAAAGTCCTTCAGTGCCTCTGCCCGGTGCTTGCCGGCCTCTGTTCCGCTCTCACTGGGGGATTCAATCTCTAGAAAGATGCGGTCGTCTTCGCCCAGCAGCCCCAGAAAGGTCAGGCATTCGTGCGCCAAAAAATCAATCAACATGCATACAATAGGGCTGTCATTGGCCCTTTCCTCTTCATACATCTCACGCATTTTTGTCTGCAGACGTTTCTTCAGGTCTTCGTTGAGCCAGGCACAGTCGATCCTCCACGAGGGCGCACACTCATGAGGGTATCCTTTGGGTAACGTGAAGAAGAGACGGATAGGGATAGGAGGGAGGTGCTGCAAGTTCAGCTGCCGGCCGTCTGTGGTGAGACTGACAGAGATGCCCTCTGGAAGGTCGACATTGACTTCAAGAGAGTACTCCACGCCTCCTTCCTCTGTCGGCTTCCAGTCAAAGCAATCTGGGAACATGCTCTCTATCGCGGTGATCTCATCACCACGAGCACTGGCAACACTCGCGGTGGAGACTTCACGCATCGCCATCGCTTCAACTCAACTCAACTCAACTTTTTCTTGAAGGGCGGTCAGGGTCCCAGAAGCAGTGCAGAAAGGAACAACAAACAACTGGTGCCTGTTGCTGAGTCTGCTACGTATGCCACTTGTAGTCAAGTTCTCTTTCAAACCTTATTAATATTGCCTCACACAAATTGGCTGCAGTCACGTACAACGTTCATGCAGCGCATATGCAGGGCCGCCGGCCGCGCGTTGCGAGCTGCATGCATGCGCGGGGGCCCCCCCGCGCGCGCGCGTCGAATTTTCGAATTAATATATTTTCGATCCGCGCGCACATATATATTAATATATGCATTATATGCATGGCCGCGGCGCGGGGCGGCCGGCGCCCCCGGGGGTCATCCGTCTACCTTCATGAACGATAGCGATCTGACACTGCTCATGCAGTACGTACTCACGTACTATATACGTACTATATACAAGTGTCAGAACTCTGGCATCATACTATGATCATAGATACCGGAAGACAGTAAACATACAACAGTGAGGCTGACGAACAAACCACGCGGGCGCATAGACTTCGTCAGGCTCTCCATAAGCCCCTTTCACTGTGAAGCTGTGTTTGATTTCAATGTTCACATTTCTTTCATGGAGACATGCGTGCACCCATGCAATCTATAGCGAGCCATGCGTACACGGACGAGAGTACAGGTCAGAGAAGCAGATGAATTCAAGGTCCTCTTCGGACCTTCAGATAGTCTTCTTTTCGGATGGAGACCATTGAAAATGGCGCAATGCTGTGTGAAGGAAGCTTGCGCATGTGTGTCTGACTGAGTGTCTATCGGCCTATAGATGCGATTCTGTCTGTCTCCTTTGCATGTGCTTCTTCGTCTTTCTGTCAACACAGCTGCCTACCTGTCTGTCTAACTCACTAACGATGCTAGCGAACGATGTAAGTCTTTCCGTCCTCGTGAGACGCTCTCTGTATGTTCGGCTGACAGTTCTCACTAGTGCCACATTTTTTGCTCTGCATGTTCATGTATCCGCGTATGGGTGTGTTTGTGGGTGTGCATGTCTGCGTGGATATCTGTGTGTCGGCGTGTCTGCGTGTCTTTGGTATGTATTTCTGAGTGTCGATACGCCTGTATGTCTTCGTATGTGTGGGACCATATGCCTGTATGTCTTCGTATGTGTGGGACCATATGCCTGTATGTATATATGTCCATGCGTTACAAAAGAGAAAGAAGAAGAGACAAGGAATAAAGACATATTAAGTCGTACAGTCTGCCTGTACAATGTCCTGCTGAAATGCAAACCCTGAAATTCTGAGTGTTCGAGTCAGCATTCGTGTGTCCACCTGCACCTTCATTATATTGGCTGGTGCTTCCTCGACATGTCCTCTTGTATATTTCTGACGAACATTGGTTTCTCATCCTTTGGCCGAATTCTGTCCCTCTTTCCTGCATCGCGCACTCTCTCTCCTCGTTTCTTTCTGACTATCTGCAGTTTGAACAAGCTCGTGGCTGAAGGAGGCGCCTCCGAAGCAGTCTGATCTCATCATGAGGCGCGACGGCCAACAGGAGGTTGGTTGGTCGACCTGCAGAGAGACAGTCGATCCGGCTGAAACGTTTTTGCTCTGCTGTACCAGATAGATTCTTTTCGCAAGGTCGCACAACATTTCTATTTCCGTTTTCACCCCTCGTATCCCTTTCTTTTCTTCATTTACCGTGCAGCCGCAAGAGGCGCAAAGTGAAGGTGCAGGCAGCTTGAAGACCCGACCTCCCCAGCAGATCACTGTACAGGCGCAGGGAGCGGTGGATGAGGAAGACCGTCTGCGACGACTACAGCTGGAGCTGGAAAGACGATCTTGGGATCTCGACAGAAGAGAGGGGACGCTGAGAGAAAGAGAAAAGGCGGTTGAGGAGAGAGAGAAAAAGGTCAAGCAGAGACAGGTGGAGATTCAGGAGAGAGAGAAGCGTTTAGATCTCACAGCGAAGAGCGCAGTGGTAGAAGAATCTCCAGAGACACTTGGAGACACAAGAAGAAGCAGGACACCTTCTGGCGGTGTGATCGCTCTGATGGATCAGCAGAGCCGTGCCGAGCCACAACCTGCAGAACCCGTCAGTCAGTCTACAATTCTCTTCTCTCCTTTCCATTCGGTTCCTTTCTCAAATTTCCTTTTTTGTGTCAGAAAGAGAACGTCAAGGTGTTCTTTCTGCAGAAAGTGCATTCACTCACTGTATGCTTGTCCTCATCTTTTTCGTTGCAGTCTCTTCCCAGGGATGACGCACGCAGCGCAGCTGATGAGAATCTGGAGGAGAAGGAAGAAGAGGAGGAGGAGGAGGTCCTGTGGAGTTTGGATTCACAGGCGGGGGGGCAGAATGAGGAGGGGGGTGGAGAAGAGGAAGAGGAGGAACAACAAAGACAGAAAGTGAGGGGAAAACGGCCCTACCATAGAGCAGGAAAGAAAAAACAGAGACAAAAGGCGAACAGACTTGCGAGGGAGGCTGCGGAAAAAGAGTTGATGGAAGGAAGTGAAACTGCTTTGGCGTCATCCGGAGCTACCGAATCTACTCACGCTTCCTCTTCATTGCAGTCTCCTCCGGAGAACGAAACGGCCAGCATGGCAGAGGAGCAGGAGGGAGACGAGCACGAAGAGGAGGACGACGCCGAGAATGAATTTCTCCGTGGAGCTGGGGGTGTTGAAGGGGGGTCATCAGCCAAGCAATTTCGGATGAGGGGGCACCGCCCGACACACCGAGCAGGAAAAAAGAAGCAAAGAAAGAAATTAAACAAGGCAGTAAGGGAACAAGCTGAGCAAGAAGCGCGAATTGAAGCTTCTGCAAATGCGTTGCTGGACGACTTGCTGTAAACTGTTGCCTGACTTCCTCTGTAAAGCACCTTGTCAGTGCCGTTGATCGTGGTTGTGGATAAAGAGAAAGTATCTATTAAGACCTGAATAATTGATTAATTAAATTTAAAGACTGGTGAACAGATGCTGTCAAATATAGTGATTTTAGTCAGACTGGTACTTAGATTAACTTAGAACGCTAGGTTTAATGTACTCTACTCTGCATTTGAAAAAACACGTTCACATTCAGATTATGCTATAATCTGATTATATAAAATCAAATTAAGATGCTTTTATGTTGCATGATGTAAATTAACATATATATTCATTTCATAGGCTTACTACACATAGTACTCTAATCTGCCCTATAAAACTTGGCGTTGAATTAGGCCTAGAATTGGGCGTACATGCCAGTACAAAATTAGGTTCCTGAATTTTAACGCCTGATTTCTAAAAATGAGCGTTAATTTCTGTAATACACGAAGTAGAAAGAGTCAGAAGCTACAATTATTGCAAACTGAACGTAGGCCGTTTGGTTCAAAGCTGCTCTGATTGAAGTGACTCCTTTTCTTATTTTTGGACAAAATTAATGAGACTTAACGGGTGTTAAGTCCCAGTTCATACACGAACGCAGTGTCAACGCACGCACGCACACACACACACACACACACACACACACACACACACACACACACATACATACATACATGCACACACATGCACACACACACACACACACATACATACACGCACGCACGCACACACACACACACACACACACAGAGAGAGAGAGAGAGAGAGAAAGAGAAAGAGAAAGAGAAAGAGAGAGAGAAAGATGCACACACAGATGCACACGCAGATGGACACACAGATGCATACACACACACACACACACACACACACACACATGGACACATGGACACACACACACACGCGCACACACACACACACACACACACACACACACACACACACACACACACACACACACACACAGAGAGAGAGAGAGAGAGAGAGAGAGAAAGAGAAAGAGAAAGAGAGAGAGAAAGATGCACACACAGATGCACACGCAGATGGACACACACATGCACACACACACACACACACACACACACACACATGCACACAGGGGGGGAGGGAGGGAGAGATCGGGGGGAGAGGGAGGGAGCTAGAGAGGGAGGGAGGGAGAGAGAGAGAGAGAGAGAGAGAGAGAGA